>JAHKKF010512440.1:3103-15917 GCA_019740295.1 Labeo calbasu | reverse complement strand
TTTCTCTTTCTTTTGCAGATTCTGCAAGGTGTATGTAGACTTTTGACCTCAACCGTAAATAAAAAACCAAGGTAATTGTGACTTTACATCTCACGACTGCAACTTGGGCTCAATTTTGACATCTCACAAGTGTAAGTTTATTGTAGTTGCGAGAGATGTATCTCACAATGTGACTTTTTTCTCTCAATTTTGACTCACAATACGTCTTCACTGAGGCATCACATCTCACAAGTTTGAGTTTATTTATCATAGTTGCGAGAGATATGTAACAATGTGACATCCTTCTGTCAGTTTTCACTTCTCATTGCACAATTCAACTTAAAGGGATAGTTCACCCCAAAATGAAAATTACCCCATGATTTACTCATCCTCAAGCTATTCTAGATATATATGACTTTCTTCTTTCAGACAAATACAATTGGAGTTATATTAAAAAATGTTCTGCCACCTCCAAGCTTTATAATGGCAGTGAATGGCTGTTGAGATTTTAAAGCAAAATACAGTGCATCCATCTATCATAAAAAGTACTCCACACAGCTCCAGGGGGTTAATAAAGGCCTACTGAAGTAAATCGTTGCATTTGAGTACGAAAAATATCCGGATTTAAAACGTAGGACGTAGGTGTAGCATAAGCTCCAGTGAAAAGTGACGAACACAGTGGAGACAGCAAAACAAAATACCAGTCACTAATTTGAAGTACAAAACGAGGATTTGTAAAGCAAAATGTCAGAGGATTTCAATATAAGCCAATCTTTCAGTTGTAAACAAAACTTGGTTCTCGCAAGACTAGCGTATTTTCACTGGAGCTTATGTCCTGCGTACATAATGTACGTAGATAACATGTACAACAGTTAGCGAAAGCTAGAGATTACAGTTTATAAAGTTTTTAATATAGATTTTTTTTTTACACAAATGCACTGATTTGCCTTAGAAGGCTTTTATTAACCCTCCGGAGCTATGTGGAGTATCTTTTATGATGGATGGACGCACTTTATTGGTCTTCAAAATCTCAACACCCATTCACTGCCATTATAAAGCTTGGAAGAGCCAGGACATTTTTTAATATAACTCCGATTGTATTCGTCTGAAAGAAGAAAGCCATATACACCTAGAATGGCTTGAGGGTGAGTAAATCACGGGGTAATTTTCATTTTTGGGTGAACTGTCCCTTTAACATCTCACATTGCAACTTCACTGTAACATTACATTGTGCAATACTGCAAGATATGTCTCACTATATGATTTTTTTCTTTCAATTTTGACTTTACATCTCACAATGCGATTTTGTGATATTACATCTCGGATGTGAGTTTATCTATGAGAGAGATTTCTCACAATGTGACTTTTTTCTCTCAATTTTGAATTCAGATCTCACAATGCAACTTCCTTATAACTGTTTTATCTTCCAAACTGAGGTTGAAACAGGCTGGTGAAAAAAAAACCCCACAAAGACTTACAAAGTGACTCTTTGTCATGCAACCTAAAATCGAGAATATTGAAAACATTTTTCTAAAGTTACCTGAAATAAATGATTTTTCCTCTCCCGTGCCTAATGTTCACAGACAACTTGTGAATCTCATTTTTGTGCAGGTGTATTTCCCGATGAATTTTCCTGCTATATTTCAAACTGTCACGGCCCATTCCGCAAACCGAAAATACACCTTCCACATGCCTATTCTAGAATGCTCTCTTACTCTAGAATATGCTTTACATGATTAATCATATATAGTCACAAAACAACATGCTGGTACACGCTCATTACACGATGACACGTGGCAAACTGCTGTGCAAGTGATCCTTTGGGACAATATGCCTGGCACAAGCCCTAACTTACCGAATCTGTATTCCCTATGTCGTATTCCAAGCCCTAGACAATTATTTACATCCCTTTGTCTCAGCAAGCCTGTGACGTCCCCCTACCCCATCATGCTCGCCGAGCGCTCGTCCTCTCAGCAAACCCCCAAAACAGGTGCGGAATAAGGGTGGTGAGTGTTTATCAACCTTCACAGCAGGGAAAGATTCAATTTGATGAAAAGATTTTCTATATTTTTGTCTGAGTCAGTAATCATTTGACGAATCGAAACCCTCAGAGCAGATGAAAAAGATGTGAAGTCCAGTGCGCACGGATAAAGAAGGATGCAGCACATCTAAAAATAATCTGTTTATTGCAGAGGCAATTTATCAGCAGGAGACGGTCTGATGTCTACATGAAGTGACGAATCGCAGCGAGCTATTTATATGGGGCGACACACCATCTTCTGTTTTGAAACGTAAGCAAACATTTGCAACATCTTAAAGATAACAAGTAGGCAGCTGTCTCTCGTCCCCAACGTTCGAAGAAAAACTCTTCGCTGTGGCACGAGGTGCCGGTTAGAAAACACAAGGCCCCTCCGTGTTTCTGATGAGTCAGAGGCAATTTAGCGAGTCCTTCAGGGACCTCAAGTGTCGCCCACCGCACTAATGAACACTGGGAAAACAAAGGCCTTTCACTGGACCTCTGCTCCCCTGGGACACGGATGGCTGATGTCATTGTGCTTATTCGGTCACAAAACGACAGGGCCCTACAATGCACCATGGCAACCGAGCTAATTATTCGTGTGAAATCAGGGAAGGGTGCTTAAACAAATGCTCCAGCCTCTTTTAGTGTAGCATCTTTTGGATGGCTTCTGGTAAATAGAAGAACCGAGCGCTCGCGAGGACGACCTACCGTATGCTAGTGAACACTTTGATATAATGCTATTATAAGGAGTGCGACCCTACGGGCCGGCTTGTCTGGAAATGCGCACACTATTAAGGCACTACACGATCTTATGAGGGGAATTAAACCAAGACAGATAATAAAAGTTCAGTATTCACTATATGTAACTGTATGACTCATGTATACTTATTTTTATGACTTTTATTTTTTTCTGACATACCTTTGATCATCTTATAGTATCTGTCCATACTGAAATCTCTGAATAGAATACTGAGTAGTTTATACTGTATACAGCCAAATTATTTTTGTAATATTATGTGACAAATAATGCATCAAATGGTGTCCACAGCTAGGAAAGAAACATAATAATATAAAAATATTTACGTTTTAATCCAATTTTGTGTACAGTGTCTTGATATTTTGCAATGTGCTCAAAAAATGAGTCAGGGAAAATAATAAATATAACAAATAATCACTGCCATAATAATTGATAACAAATGAGTCAGTTCTTTTGATGAATCATCTGAATCGAATCAATGGTTTGAATCAGTTTGATTGAACTCGCCAGAAGTTTTGAGTTGGGTTAGGAAATTAAAATCAGTATAATTACTGATTTTAATGTGACTAATTTATTTATTCATACACATTCATATATTTATTAAATCTAATTTTGTGAATATTTTAAATATATACATATATTGCATGTTTTATATATTTAATGGTTTTCACCAAATCATATTCAATAAAAATGTGGTAAGGATCATTAAATAAATCATTATCAGATTTTTAAAGAACATACATATACAGTACATATAGTATGTACACTAACAGTCAAAAGTTTTTGAACAGTATGATTTTAAAGTCTCTTCTGCTTACCAAGCCTGCATTTATTTGATCCAAAATACAGCAAAAGCAGTAATATTGTGAAATATTTTTACTATTTAAAATAACTGCTTTCTATTTGAATATATTTTAAAATGTAATTTATTCCTGTGATCAAATCAATCTTCAGTGTCACATAATCCTTTAGAAATCATTCTAATATGCTGATTTGCTGTTCAAGAAACATTTATTATTATTTGTATTATCAGCATTTTTCTGAAATAAAAGCTTTTGTAAAATTATACACTACACCATTTCTTTCCAAAATTCTTTTGGAAAGAAATTATAGAAATTAATACTTTTATTTAGCAAGGATGCTTTAAATTGATCAAAAGTGATGGTAAAGACATTTACAATGTTACAAAAGATTTCAGATAAATGCTGTTCTTCTAAACTTTCTATTCATCAAATAAACCTGAAAAAAAATCTACCCAGCTGTTTTCGACATAATAATATTAATAAATGATTTTTTGAGCAGCAAATCGGCATATTAGAATGATTTCTGAAGGAGCATGTGACTGGAGCAATAATGATAAAAATTCAGCTTTAAAATCACAAGAATAAATTACATTTTAAAACACATTCAAATAAAAAAACAGTTATTTTTAAACAGTAAAAATATTTCAAAATTTTACTGTTTTTCCTGTACTGTGAATCAAATAAATGCAGGCTTGGTAGTCTACTGAGTATACAGTAGCATGCTGTAACATAACCATTTACAGACTGCAAAAATAATTTCTTAAAAAGAAACGTATTTCACTCTAGACCCAAGTACCAGAGTGTTCCCAGCACTCCTGCGGTACGGGCATAACGCAAGGCCATTTACTGCAAAGTTAAATGCCTGCTGAGAAAACAAATGGCACAGTCGCACAATATGTTCAGGCCTGAATGCTGAAAGCGGCTATTTTACTGCGGATGGTGTTATTCGCCACCATCTCAACTGTTAGCTTCAGCGTCTCTGCTGACATTTCTTCTCACGTTTGATCTCATGTTGTTAGAAAAGAAGTGCTACAGTCATGTTTTGTCAGCTTAAGGCTATGATATCTGTTTTGAAGGACAATTCAATCAGCATTAGCCTACTTTCAGTTGGCATGGTGCTCATGGTCCATAACATGGCACTAATTGCACCGTCTTTGCCAAATCTTTCCGTTGTTAATTGCTCTCTCCCCACACATTTCCTGAGAGATCTCTATAGTTTCTTAAATTATAAAGAGAACATTAACCAACAGTTGTTAAAGCATGTTCATCTCCGACATAACTCCCATACGTTCATCTAAACATAATTTCCTGTTTAAAATCACATGGACTGAACAAAATTCAACCTTGAATTCATACTGATGAAAAAGAAAACTAAAAACCATTACAGCAAGACAGAAAAACAAGCCATTAGAAGCAGAAATTGAAAAATGAAGATTAAGAGTGTTTTGGTAAAAATCCAGTTGACATTCAACAAAACTAAATAACTCTGACTATTTTTCAGGATGGATAAAGTCATACATCTTAGTTCCTGTGCTGCCCAGCCAATGCATTGCGCTTAAAAACAAAAATAAAGCGTTTTTTTCCGTGAGACATCCAAACAAGCGGCGCTTGAGGTATATACACACTGCATTGCCTATTCATCCTTGGCTGTGAAATACGATAAATTTGGCAAAACAGAAAGGACTTTTCAAAGTCACACTCACACGCTGGTTATTGGTTATACTTTAAGCTCATTTAAATTGCAGATACGTTTATAAATAAATTAAGGCAAAAACTAATTAGAAGACAGCTCACAGTGTGCATCTTGACAGCCCTGAAGTGCTGTCAGAGAAGAGCAAACATCCTCAAACATGTCTGATTAGATTGCAGGCACTGTACCGGCCTGTATCATCACTGAACAGAGGCAGAGTCATTTATCTCACTGTACAATTCAAACAGTCTTTCTGCAGATTACTCCTAGAGATCAGTGTTGATTGATCAACTAAAGCTGGATGCACGCTGTGCGCCACAATTTTGCCTCAGAGACAAATTTGGGGGATCGTACGGCTTCTATCGCCATGAGGCAAAATCCTGGATTGCCTAATGTGACAATTAAGAATGATTATTAGCATCCTATAAAATTCTGATTCAGAATTCTGAGACTCAGAACTCCAAAATCTGTCTAATAAAAAACAAATAACAGCATAGCAACACAGGATATGGTTACAGCCCAGTCACAAATGATTGCAGACCATTCAAAGACGTTGGTCGCAAAGTTTGACGTGGACAGTACCCAAGATCTCACTGGGGGGGTCACAACATATTATCTAACAAGCAACAATTGTAAAGGACAAAGGGAATAAAATGGCTGAAGTCTGTGGAAAAAGAGGGAGGCAAAGTATGAACCATGAATAGCGCTCTGCTGACGTGAATACAGTGAAGTGAATTCTTTTCATACTGTGAAGCTGAAGAGCCAGATTGGCGAACAATCTCCTTCCGCTCTCCAGTGGTGTGCGTAATGTCTGTCCTGGGGAAAATGGGTAATCTGACTCTGCTTTCAATCTAAACATAAAACAGGAGCAGGATATGGTCCAGTGAAAAATGTTAGGCCTCATTCAACATGCCTGCAAATTATTCCACACAGAGGAAGTCCCTGACAGTTTTGGATCCCACAGCTCAGAAATCTAGCAGATGGAAACAAGGACTTTTTGAGGATGGAACCATCACTTGGAAAATCAGGGCTGTGCTGCATTTATGTTGTCGGTATTTGCGCATGCAGAGTTGCTGTTGAGCAAAAAAAAGCCTTTTTTTTTTTCTTTTCTGCCTCAGGGGCAGTGAAAATATCACCAGGGCAAGTAAAATTCTGAACTATCGACCTTACAGAGTTAAAAGTAAAAAAACCTGAATGAATGAACTGTAAGCACAAGCCTTTCTTCAACCATCAGAGAAAGCAAATTATGTTTTTCTTTAGAGTTTTCCACTAAAACAAAAATGGACCAGTCATATTCAATGAATATGTTCTTGAACATCATCTTACAGAGTATGAATAAGCAAACTAGCTTTGCAAATTACAGCTTTATACTTGATATCTTTTTCTGGTTATGCTAGTTGCATCTTGCTAATGAAAAACTACTTAGAAAAACATTCCCTCTAAAGCCATTAGTCTGCTCTCCCCTCGAAATGTTTTTCTTGAAAAAACAAGTACAAATACACATCCCATCCATAAAGCAAAATATTTTACATTCAAACAGTTACAGTGCATTAATAATTCGACATTGTTTTGACTACAACTTATGGTTCTGCTCCCAAGTTATCTCGTGTTATTCATTCCACCCCACAAAATGAAATCAATAATGACATTTTAAAGGAGAAGTCCACTTCCAGAACAAAAAAGTCATTCAGTCGTAAAGAAATTATGTTTTTTGAGGAAAACATTCCAGGTTTTTTCTCCATATAGTGGACTTCTATGGTGCTCCCAAGTTTGAACTTCCAAAATACAGTTTCAAAGGACTCTACACTGAGGAAGAAGGGTCTTATCTAGCAAAACGATTGGTTATTTTTTCAAAAATTGTACAAATATACTTTTTAACCTCAAATGCTCATCTTGTCTAGCTCTGCGTGAACTCTGTGTAATACGGGTCAACACAGTTAAGCTATGTTGAAAAACACAGACAAAATCATTTTCTTCTCCAACTTCGAAATCACCCTACATCGCTGTTTTACCTTTTTTTGTAGAGGGCGTTTGAACTTCTTTACACGTTCACTTTCTAAACACTGGGTCGGTACTTCTGACAAGATGAGTGTTTGAGGTTTGAACCTGTATTTTGAAAGTTCAAACTCGGAGGCACCATAGAAATCCACTATATGGAGAAAAATTCTCGAATGTTTTCCTCAAGAAACATAATTTCTTTACGACTGAATATAGAAAGACACGAACATCTTGGATGGCAATGGGGTGAGTAAATTATCTGTAAATTTTTGTTCTGAAAGTGAACTTCTCCTTTAAAAAAAACATTTTGCATTTTGAAACCCCTACATGAGGCAAACCAAACATTATTAGTTGTGTTTTCCCAATCAGTCTGTTCAAAAACACAACCTTTTCAAAGAGCAGGAATTTAATTTCCCAAAGTAAAGGCTATTAATGTGGTCACCTTCAGTAGAATCCTGCTTCAATCTCCTTTTAATGATTAAAGATTGAGAAAGCGATCCGAATCACAGTAGGCTGTGAACAAGCAGACCTTGTCGAGTGATTTCTAAACATCATTTAATCAATATTTGGGAAACTCAGGGCGCTGAGGGTGTTTCTAAAGCGAACGTGACTGTTGGATGATGAATGAGAACCGCAGCCTGTGAAGATCTGGCGCCTCCAGATGTTATGAATAAATAGCATGTACTGCACAGACTCAGTGTGGATCTGCAGGCCGAAGAAAGCTAAACCTGCTCAGTATGAAAAATAAATGGACGTGGGGAGCCGGAGACGAATGTGGACAGTAAACATAAACAATGAGGAGCTATTATCCCTCGCTTACCTGAAGCGATAAAAGACTTTTTTGTCTCGGGATTATGGTTTTCTGTGTCTGCTGGATTAGCGCTCTATACCTCAATAGTTTCACTGGTTTGTTTTTAATTATGCCCATCTGCTTTCTATAAGCAGGAATTATGACAACAAACGAGTATGGTGAAAACACAATAAGTCACGGAACTGTATTTTAACAGATGGAGGTGTAAACCATGTGGCGGCAAACGCGGGCATATTGGCACCGAAATGTGAGAACTAAAAGACCGTATCTCTGTTTTCCAACCTACTGTATTCTCAAATAAGCAATCTAACATGCAGAACCTTGACAAATAAAAGACAGGTTTTGCCGTCGCAAACAATAAATGAATAGCGGTCGAACAAATGTGGACGTACAATGTGTTATTCAGCAGGAGTCACCATCACCGCTCACGCGGCTGTCTCCAAATTGCTCTCTTTTCCCAGGACAGCCCATTTTGCCGACATTAGGAGGTGATTTTTCCTTTGTCAGCAGATGTCATCATTCATTTGCATCAGCAGAGTGCTTCTGAAAGGGCCCTGGACTCATTCATTCAACTCGTTTCATTTCTCTGGCGATCTTTCAATAGTTCCCTACAGTTTCGGGTCTGACGGACTTACCTAAGAGGTGATTCCCAACCACAAGGAACTACATGGATGAGAAACCAAATGATCAAAGCGAGACACTTCACAGCGAGTTGGAATATATTCCCACTTCAGGTCTGAGCATACAAACAAGTTTCAAGCTGCATATCCATGCTTTCATCTCTCGCTGAAATTCCACAGGAATCGTGGTGCGAGCGCTTCCTATTTTCCCCGAAGTTAAACAAGCAGATTTCAGGAGTCTCTACATACTACATACTGTTCAATGTACAGTCAAAAAGAAATGCAGTGCTGGGTAAACAAAACCGTCCTTTCTTGTCTTTCTCGCACATTCGACAGCAAAACCTCCAGACACGGGGCAGTAAAACTCATAGTACTGACAGCTCTGGATGTGGTGATTAAGGAAAAAGGATGAAAGTGAGATGCTGGGGAAAAAAATTTAATAAATAAATTAAAAAAACGTTACTTTACTGTCCATATTCCCCTTCCGGCAGATGTGAATTTTCAAAGCAAACTTGTAAAATCGCTGTTCTTCCTTTATCCACACCGTGTTTCATCACTGTGTAGAGATTTTATGTCAGATAAAAGTTTGCTTGCTCTCCAAGTCAGTTGGACTGCACACTACTTTATTGATGACTAGTGGGCGAGATTCGACTTCAAGTCTCTGGCCAACTGGCTACTAATCTTCAAGTGTAGGGATGGGAAATATACCATCTGAAACAATATAACATTTTACAATTTAGTTTCTACGGCAGTTATGCAAAAAACTGTCCAATCATAAAAAATCCACACTGTTTTATATTTTTTCGATGGCGTAAAATGGTTGCACTTGGTGAGCTACTAACGTTGCCTGTTGCTATTTTTACCACAACACGATTCGGAATACACAATTCAGAAAATAAAAAACTGATACAACGACCATAGCTACTGAAATAGCTTATGGCAATGGATATAAGCGTAGGCTTTAACCAAATGGCGTACCATTAATTTTTTACCCACAAGGAGTCTAAATGCCCCCAGATATCGAGTGAAATTCGTGCTGAGAACTCTTTCAGTGGCTGCGGCATCATGACAAGCATCAGCATGTTTACATCCTGCCAGGATGGCATCTAGCGCTTCTTGTCTCTGCCGTTTGTAAGATCTAAAGTGGAGGGAACAAAGACACGTCTTTAGGAAGTTTTATTCGACCACAGGCATTTTCCATCGACTTCCATCGCTCTTGTTGCCCTGCGACTGAAAATTACAACCATAAGTCATAGAATGTGGCATCGTAGCAGTATTTTATTTACCAAGTTGTGTATTCTGAATTGTGTTTGGTGGGTTTGGGTTTTCTGCTACATATTTCAACAAGAGACATTATTTACATTATATTAATCCATACAAGTCTTAACATGATAGTTCACCCAAAAATGAAAATTCACTCTCATGTTGTTCCAAACTCGTAAGACCTTCATTCATCTTTGGAACACAATTTGAGATATTTTTGATAGTCTGAGAGCTCTCTGACCCTCCCATAGACAACTTCCATGTTTCTGTTCCGAAGATGAACAAAGGTCTTATGAGTTTGGAACAACATGAGGGTGAGTAAATAATGACAGAACTTTCATTTTTGGGTGAACTAACCCTTTAATATATTGGTGAAAAGATGTGCGAGTGTATAGACCTTACGCTGTGCAAACTCTGGCGTACTAAGCAGATTCTGACTCGAAAGCTTTTGACTGGCCATTGCATTTACACACTAAACAAACATGTCTGTTTGTTTAGTGTGTAAATGCATTGGCTACAATGCTCACAGCAAAAACACATTGTAAATAGAAACCTTTGAAGCTTTTCACAGACGGAAAATATTTGAAAGCAGACGTCTATCAGAGGGTACCAGATATGACAACACAAGGGTGACAGTGACTTACAAAAAAATCGAAAAAGCACCAACCTAGTGATGTTTCGTTTACTGCCAACAATTGCACTTCAGACTAACTCTGCCCTCTCTGTTAACCGTAAATTCATTGTGATATTACAGGACGTTTTGCTGATTACAAGCTTCCCCTGTTCATTTGCTGCTCAGCAGTTTTATAACCTTGGGCGACTGTTGTTTAATTAAGATCATTATGCACTTTCTACGAGCGCCTTCTGTGGTTCTGCATTAGAGAAAGGTAAAATGGGCATAGCCGAGATGTAAATTCTAAAAGGAATTCAGCAAGTAAGCGCATCAGGACAGAAGCATCTTCTGCTCTGCGGGGAGCTCTACAACTCGTGTTGCTTATATAGACAATCTCAGCCTGCTTATCTAACCAGAGGTCATGTCTGAGAGCATGTAATAGAGCGGAGAGTTTCTACCGTGGAGAAAAAACTAGAGCAAAGAAACTCTTATTTTCTTTATTTATATATTTTCCCACCCTAACTAACAAAACCAATTGACCCACTGCAATGCTCTGTGGGAGTGCACAACACATCAATGTGGCGCCAAACGCACGGACCGCTCAGTTGAGGCAGCAGCGGGCTGTTTCGTAATTAATAAAGAGGCTAAAGCCGATGCCATTGTGGACTGACCCTACACAATCCACACAATCATCACATCGCTGCTAATGGAAAATATTGATCCGCTGGGCCTACGTCTGAAGTGAGAAAAACAGGCAGAGGAGAAGTGTGCTTTCCGAACTCGCTCTGTGTGGTTGTGCTACATACCACCACTGTTGTTTCACGGCTAATGCGGCCACATGCGGTCGGCTGCGGAGTAATTGTCATGACTGCTTAAAATGCGGCAAAACGTTGAACTTCAAAGGTTTTCTTCCTCTTCTGTAATGAGATATGATTAAGAGATAAGGCACACAGATGAAAAGCAAGAGAAGACAGAAGGAGAGGCTCGGGAAGCGCTATAGAAGATCTCATTTAGCACAGCCTTCAAGCTTTTCAAAGAGACCACGGGGCGAATTAACTAAACAGTTGTGCCAATTTAGCCTACGGTATTCTAGCATAAAAACCTGTGTCGTATTCACTATGCACCTGGAATCTGGTTGAAGCAGGCACTAGATATGCTGAAATAGCGCTGTCATTGCATTGTCATTTTTTCGGAGGAAACACACCTGCTTTCTTTGTAAATTAAACTTATTATAAATTGTGCTTCAGTCATACAAGTCAGGGCTATTTGTCTGGCAGAATTACAAATACTGCATGCTAACAAGAGTGCTTCTCTGTTTGTTTGGTCTGTCTGTGCCAAATCAAACAAATGAGAGTACACTTACTATCCCCTATTGAAGTCTCTAGTGTTTTAGGATGTGTTTAAGATCTCTTTTAACTTTAAAGTGATAGCTCACTTAAAGGAGAAGTCCAATTCCAAAACAAAGATTCACATATAATGTACTCACCCCCTTGTCATCCAAGATGTTCGTGTCTTTCTTTCGTCAGTCATAAAGAAATTATGTTTTCTTGAGGAAAACATTTCTGCATTTTTCTCCATATAATGGACTGATATGGTCCCCCGATTTTTAACTTCCAAAATGCAGTTTAAATGCCGCTTCAAACGATCCCAAATGCGGTTGTAAACGATCCCAGTCGAGGAAGAAGGGTCTTATTTAGCGAAACGATTGGTTATTTTCATTTAAAAAAACACAATTTAAACACTTTTTAATCTAAAACGCTCGTCTTGCCTTTCTCTCCCTGAACTCTGTGTATTTTGCAGAAGTTCTGACCCAGTCTTTGCAAAGTGAACATGCAAAGAAGCTCAAACCCCCTTAACAAAAAAGGTAAAACAGCAATATAGGGCGATTTCGAAGTTGAGGGAGAACATGAGTTTTTCGACATACCCTAACTGTCATGAATCGGAACAAAAACAGTTCAGGCAGAGTAAGATAAGACGAGTGTTTGGCATTAAAAAGTATATAAATTGTATTATTTTTATTAAAATAACCGATCGTTATGCTAGTTAAGACCCTTCTTTCTCGGCTGGGATCGTTTACAACCGCATTTGGGATCGTTTAAAGCCGCATTTAAACTGCATTTTGGAAGCTCAAAATCGGGGCACCATATCAGTCCAATATATGTAGAAAAATGCTGAAATGTTTTCCTCAAAAAACATAATTTCTTTATGACTGAAGAAAGAAAGACATGAACATCTTGGATGACAAGGGGGTGAGTAAATT
>JAHKKF010512439.1:0-22840 GCA_019740295.1 Labeo calbasu | reverse complement strand
TAAGACCTTGATTAGCTGGTTCAGGTGTGTTTGATTAGGGTTGGAGCTAAACTCTGCAGGGACACCGGCCCTCCAGGACCGGGTCTGGTGACCCCTGCACTATATCATAGTTTTATCTTCTTTTATTTGCCCAGTTCAGGAAAGAAAGAATGAGATCTTATGTCTAATGATTTCTGAGGTTGTATGTGATTAATAGTAGCTAAACACAACAACACCCTTTTGATGAAACTCATTTGCAATAGAGAACAAAATGAATGGTTACCCTAAAATAGTGTAAACATTTAGAGAAAAGTGCATGGACTGTTCAGATATTATAGATCATATTTTATACATCAGCAGGACCAGTTGAAATCTGTGAATGTTTATCACAGTTTTTGCCATGATTTCAGGAGAAAATCTGTAAAATGGATTTAATAATGGTCCATGTGTATTAAACAGAGCTAAGTGCAACTGACACCATAATCAAACTAGCCAAAATATGGAATAAATAAACATGGGCAGATATAATATGCTTTCTACTGACTCTGTCCTACGTGGACCTGCCCATAAACATCTTATTACCAGATCTGTAAATATGCATATAAAGTACAGAAATATCACATAAATGTGCAATATACAGGAAGACTCAATGTGGTAGATTTAGTCACCTGAGTGCAGGAGGAGGGTTTGATACCTGAATGGAAGAGTTACACAATATAAAATAAACCAACCAAATGATTTTTTTTTATTGTTTTATTGCAAAGCTACAGAACTGAATAAATAGCACTTATTTTGTGATGCAAACAAAACACACATATATGATGCTCTACAATGGGATAGACTCGACTTAAATATTATGAAACTGCTCACCTGAGGAGGAGTAGGAGCCCTCGGCCTGTTTGAAACTCCATGCTTTACATTTTCATAGAGATTCACATACAGACCAGATTCACTCATATTCCCTGAATTTGATGCCTCTCCATTAGTCCTCTGGAAATCATTTATTTCTTCATAATCCTACAAAGAGTAATTTGTTTTGTTAAATTACAAAGTCATCAAAACAATGATCAGTTGAAAAGTGATTTTTAAATGGTGAAACAAAAAAGTATGTTATTAAACTCTGGCAATGGCTCTAAATATCATAATGGATTTGACTGAAGGACTGGATATATGTAAATATGCATAGCTCAAATTCAATATTCAAACTTCAAAGCATGTCTTTGTGCAGTAATATGTGAAAGATCAAAGTCCATTTGAACTGACTGTAAAAATAAACACGTGTCACCTGCCAGAAAGCCATAAAGTCTTTAATTACCTCTATGAGATAAAAGATTAGAGTCAGAAGAGACTGAAAAACTAAACCTCAGTTGAAACCACTAAAAAACACCTTTACTCTCAAATGTGTCATTTGACATCAGATTTACAGTTTTAGATCAGTTATCCAGAGAAACAACATGTAACAAAAACGGAAAGTCACTCACAGTCTCCTGTCTGTTTTGTGCTGCTGGTTAAAGAAAGAAACACTCAGTCAGTTCTAAAATCTATTATGGGATGGTCATGATCATAATAGGTCTTGTTCAATCAGATCAAATTTAAGTCATTATGAATAAATAGCAAACATACCTTCACTTGCTGATCTCTTTTGTTGTGGGTTTAGTTTTGGGCTGTGGTGTAAAGACAGACATTGTGTTACAACTAGATAGTTTTTTTTTCTGTCTCACGAATAGGCAGTCATACTTTTCACTAAGATCATGGAAATATTGTTATTACTGTATGTATGAAATATCACAAAACTATTTTAAACATTTCAAGGGAAAGTCACCATAACTGAATTCAATTCAGTGACTTTGTTATGCAATAGTCTCATGTATGTATGTATATTTCATCATTCAGGACTTCAAAGGTCACATGGAAGTTGACTTTATCAAAAACTCACATCTTAGTTTTTGTTAAATAGACAATCAAGGCACAAATGCCTGCAACTGCCACTAAAACTCCAATGGCAATCCCAGCTATCGCCCCTGATGTCAGCCCTCCTCCTCCACCTCCTCCTACTACAGCAAAGATACAGGAAACAACTGTATTTTAAAGTAAATTATAGTAAATTAAGGTGAAAGCATTAGTTATCAAAACTTCAGAACTCATTTCAGGTTAGTTTTAACTGCTTACCTCGTAAAGTGTGTTTTAGTGCAGCACTTCTCTTTGTGACACTATTCAAAGTTGTGCATTCATAATCTCCACTGTCTGTGAAATCAGTCTGATTTATGGTGAATGTGTCTGTGGTCACACCAGTGTCTGATCTATTAAACTTCCAGCTGAATGAAGCAGAAGGTTGAGAATTTGCAGAGCAAACGAGCGACACACGAACCCCTAAATCCACCACATTTGGACCTGTAATAGAAACATCATCTGGTCCATCTAGAACACAGACAAGAGACTCACTGTTAGAGGAACAAACTGAGCACTGAATGTCTGTATTTCATCAGCTTTGAGCTCAAATCATCTTGATGTTTGAATGTTTAACACTCACAGTTGATGATCAGGCTGAGTTTTGCCGTCCCAGAGCTGACAGGGTTTGTATATGTACACTGATATTCTCCACTGTCTGATCTCTGCACTGGACTGATGGACACTGATCTGTTATCAGATGAGAAGATGATGCTGTCGCTAGGAGACAGAGGACTGTTATCTTTCATCCACTGCACAGAGGTGATGCTGCCAGCTCCATCAGAGATGATGTTAGCAGATGATTCACCCTCTATTAATGATTTTTCTGGACCAGTAAGCTTCACACCAGAAATTTTTTTCTGTGAGAAAGAAAGAACATAGATACTGGATCTAAATCGAGTCTTTTACATTATTAAGCATTGAACGGAATTCACTTGCTATACAAGGACTTCAGCTACAACAAAGATCAGAGTTTACATGTCTGAAGAATCAGATATCCATTATCCAGCCAGTGATCAGGCCCTACATTTCAGTGCTGCCTGTCAAAGCCAGTACAGAAGCCCCATTAACACCAACTTTTCCAATAGGACCCTCAGATTATAAACACCCTTTTATTAGAGCTAAAACAGTTTTGATTGAAATGACACCACACGGAAAGCAGTAAACATTATATAAATAAATAAATTCATAATACATTTTGAAATGATTTGTTTATTTTAGTGTCAGTAGATCACCATAGTTTGTAACATGCATAATTAAATTTTTCAATGAATTTTCATATCTTTTCTTTAGTCACAAACGCAAGCCCAACCCAAACCCAAAGCTATTCATTAAATATAAACCCGAACTCAACCCAGAACCCATGAGCTTTTCGGGTATCTATAGCATAAAATGTATTCAAAAAGTATATTATAAAAGTAAAAATTTTAGGCAGTTTCAATGTGATTTTTAACAAAAGATAAAAAAAAAATAAATAAAAAGAATGCATGTGCATATGTAAAATATAATTGTTATTATACTCCCAACAGTACTTCTGCTTGCCAGTTAAACGGCTATAATGTCATTTTTATACACACTGCCCTCCAAAAGTTTGGAAACACCCCTGGCAAAGTGTGGTTTTGGACGATATCAGCATAAATCCTTATCATTTTTGGTGCAAATACATTAAAGTAACTTGACATTATCATTGAAGACCAGCAATAATAATTTTCATGTTGATTACATAATAATGGCAATATATACATGTCAAAGTCAGACATGCCCCTTTGCCAGCTGTGATGCCTGCTTACTGGTTTAAACTTGGCCCAGGTTTTTAAAAGATTTTTGGGTCAGCACACCTTAATAGCTTCAACAGTTTATTGCCAATTAAGTTTAGAATACAATGAATTTAGGCCCAGATTATGCAGAGCTGTAATAGCTGCTAATGGTGGATATTTTGATGAAACGAAAAGTTTTTTCTATGTATAAACTGTTTATGTAATAAAATAAGTTTTCGTAGTTTGTGTTGTCCCTTATCATCACAAATTAAAAAGGATTCATGCTAATATTGTCCAAAACCCCACTTTTCTAGGGCGTTTCCAAACTTTTGGGCAGTGTATCCATAATTTTCATTACATTTTTTATAGCATATAGGCTCAGCTTTTTTACCTTTAACATATTTATTAATTTCATATTACCATTTATTAGGCCTATATACACTCAAATACTAAGCCAAGTTTCAGCAACACACTCACCAAACACTTGTAGTGAAGTTTGTCGTTTAAGTTGATCTCCAGCACTAGTTCTAACGTTCAGACTGTATATTCCAGAATCGTTCAGTGTCAGGTTCCGGAGCTCCAGAGCGAGAGTGTTGATGTTAAAATTGACCCTGTCTTCATATAAAGGGTCTATTAAAATTGTTCCAGACACTGATGTAATTATGAAACGTGATCCAAACTCCCATTGAATGAAATTATTTGTTTCTAATGGTGGGTTATCAGGGCTGAACACCACACTTTCTCCTATTAGTTTGTTAGTCAGCTCAGGAATCTGCAGATCTTGACTTAAATATTGTCCTGGGACATAAAGCAAATGAGTAAATTAATAAAAAATAACTTGTCTGAGTGGTGTAAAAGGCATACTTGTTTTTCTGCAATGTAATACATACTGTAACTACTCCAACAACAGAACAATTGCAGTAAACAGCAGACATACATGTTTCTGCACTAACATTATTAAAATAACAGCACACAGCTGCACTTAAGTTCTAAATAAGCTTACCAAAACACGACAACATCCACAGCATCCAGTAAACACCAAGAGAAACCATCATGATTGACCTCTCATTTGTCAGCAGCCGCTACTCAAAATATGTGAACTATTTACATCAGTTTTCAGTTAATGATAAACAGCAGTTATAGACATCAGAGAACTCACTGCCCCACCTAGCGCTGGATGTTAACACAACTCATGACTTATTTGAGATCATGATGTAAGGGCAATAATCTCTTCATCCATGTAACATCTAAATTAACTAGCTTTATTGAAGTAAAAAAAAAAAAAAAAAGTCACGATCACATATATCTAATTTCGATTTAATATATGCATTGATTTAATTCTAAACTTTAACTAATATAATATAAAAATATAAGAAATTAAATTATTAACTTGATGGATTACTTGTTCAACCTGTGTGGAAAGAATGACAAATTACATGCACTTTTGTCCTTGAAGTCCTCAAGAGCTATTAAATACAGGCCCCTGGGCATGAGTTTTGGGCCCTATACCTACAGTAATGACCTAGAACATCATTAGAAAACAGCACAAAATACAAACAAGCTAAATAAAAAAATAAGCAAGCAAGCAAGAATTAAGGTTCCTAGAACAATTAATATGCAGCACGTCAAGTTTAGTCAAAGTTTACAGGTAATATTAAATAGCCATTATAATACAATTAAATACAGGATCATGTGCTCTCTCAGTTGGGAGATCAAAAACCTGAAATAACACTGAGCAATAAAGCAATTAAAATGACTGTCATATCTGTGTCCTCTTATGTCAGATTCTTAAATTGAATCAATAAATTCAATCCGAATAAAAAGACATGAAAACTAATGAAAACAGTATCAACAAAATCCACCTTTGGATTTACATTATAAATTGTTAAATGCAGCAAATAGCCTGATCCAGCTGATCCAGCACATTCAAATCTTATTCACAATTCCCTACATTAGTTTACTAATATAGTCCACCTGACAGAGAGAATCCAGACACTGATGAACACCTGTTAACAAGCAAAATTACTTTAACAAAGTTACTTTGTCTTTGGCTGATTGTGTGTTTTTAAAGCACATTTATCAAGAAAAGACAAGAGCAAATGTAATCAGGTCAAAGCCACTAGCAACCATTAGCTAAAAAAGCGTAACGACTAAAGCTAACGCTTCCAGTCTGGCAATACGTGGAAAAGGAGACCAGAGGCTGTTTTCTTTGAATGGATGTCAATGGAAGAGAGGGGTTTTTTTGGGGGTTTTTTTCCAAAACTGAGTTATTCACATATTCTTATTCTATGACAACTTACTTACATTATGTAATGTTTCTTTTGTAAGCTGTGTACATTTTGGGCCTTTTTTATAAAACAAAAAGGTTTCTATCTACAGAAAAGCATCTGTGGTGACTAATGCTGAGTTCTTAAGAGATTTACCCTGCATTCCATTCAGAAGGGTTCATCCCCTTCAAATGGTTTACCCTCCGGAGTAAGGGCTGAAGGGTGTAGGAGACCAAACAACTCTTTCTTGAAGTGCCTTTCTGCATCATCATCCTGTGGCCACTCAGAGGCACTGTCATCATGCAAAGAATCTACACAAAGAATCATGAGAACCAAAGTGTCCATCATTTGTACCCTTCAAAATCCTTCATTCCAAAGGGCCCTTTGATATGGACAGTTTTGAGCAGTTCGGTTTGGAACTACCCTTCAATATGGCAGCCATGATTGTTTCACTCTGAAGTGCCTTTTCGGAGAGTGATATATCCCATTTGGAACACACTTCTTTTATAGTCAAGTAGTTCTTGTTTTTATTTTCTCTTTCCTTCAGTGATTCTGCTTGTTTACTGCAGGTGTTCACTAATGCTTAGTAATTATTTAATTAATCACTTAATGATCTCATTAATGGCATCACTGCTTCAGTGTTACTTTTACTCTCTGTAGTGTGGTTTTCCTAAAACGGTTAAAGGCGTAAGATACAAAGACACATCAGTGAAATGTATTTTACATTACGTTTGAGGTTTTTGGAGGGAAGAGTGTAAGGGGATAAGCACATAATCGCAGTAAGCTTCTATAGTTTGTATTTGATGTATATGATGATTTGAAACAACTGAAACTGGCGGGAAACTTTTGGGGGGAGTTTTTAGCACAGCTTGGTGACTGCGAACATCAAACTGTCCAGCCATTGCTTCCTGTTTACCAGGAAATATGAGGGAAAAACAAAGACCACATTCCCTTAATTATCCATCAGAAAAATTAAAGAATGTTGTTTTGATGTGCAGAAAAAGATTTGGTTCGTGAGCATTATTGAAATTCTGAACTTGCAATCACAATGACATCAGACTTAATATTAGTAGTAATATTTCAGCATAATATATAGCGATTTTGTCCATTATTTTTTGTCAAAATGTGTGTGCGTGTGTGTAATTACATGTAATGTAATGTAATAAAGTAATGTTTTTCATTTGATTTTGTTGAAAGAAAAGAAGATATCTGTGTAAAGTAAAAATAAAGTCACTTAAGTACTGGAAAGGTTTTGTTTTTTTCAGAATGCTTTCACAATACAGTGTTTTACTATATTAACTATGTAACTGTCAGGAATTGATGTAGCATAGTTAAAACATTTAAGGAGAAGTCCACTTCCAAAACAACAATTTACAAATAATTTACTCACCCCCTTGTCATCCAAGATGTTCGTGTCTTTCTGTCTTCAGTCGTAAAGAAATTGTTTTTTGAGGAAAGCATTTC
This sequence comes from Labeo calbasu, assembly GCA_019740295.1. NCBI lineage: Eukaryota > Metazoa > Chordata > Actinopteri > Cypriniformes > Cyprinidae > Labeo > Labeo calbasu. The sequence goes on along the minus strand of JAHKKF010512439.1, from coordinate 15,426 downwards.
AGGATTTTTCTTCATATAATGAACTTCAGTTGTACCCCCAATTTTAAACTTCCGAAATGTAGTTTAAATGCAGCTTCAAATGACTTTTCAAAGGAAAATTTGTATAATTTTAAGCACAAAAGCTCACGTAGCACAGGTTATCGGATGCGCGTCCATGGGTCGTTCTTGAACGATTCATTCATTTTGAACGAATCTTTAATGTGACTAATGTAACGAGTCGCGCATGCATAACATCCTATTAGGTCTGTACTGGAATTAGTTCACCTGTTTCGAGTCTTCGGGTTTTTCGAATCGTTCGTTCATCTTATGGGGCTGTCACGTGATGCTGATTTAGCTAAAATAATGAAATGACTCCGAGTGTGTAAAATGATCCGAGTGGGTAAAATGATCCGAACTTCCCATCACTACTATGAATCACGTCTAAGTTCATCGTCCGTGTACTCCGGTATTCTGACAATTTGTGCTACCCTGTCAGATTTTGCTACCTCCCATTAAAACAGATGGTAGCATAATTCGACAGCGAAAAATGCTACCTATCAGATTTTGCTTTCAGCATGATATTAATATTGTGTGAGGCTTTATTAACGTGTACACCTACCCCAACCCTAAACATAACATTACAGTATGAAAAACACAGTGTTGGTAGCACAATCTGACAGGTAGCATTATTTGTTAAAACACTGGCTCAAAAAGGTAGAGTATGGCGAAAAACTCCATCTTATTTTCTGATGCAACTTCAGAATCCTCCAACACTTTGTACCTTTTTGTTTGTAAACGGCGTTTGACTTACTTGCACTTTCTTAGTCTTTGCGCGTTCGCTTTGTAAACACTGGGTCTGTAGATCCGCCTACGTTCGACATTATTCAATAGTACATCGAGAATGTGCATGCCAGAATCTGTGCTACATGAGCTTTTGTGCTTAAAAAAGTATACACATTTTTATTTTCTGAAAATAATGACAGATCGTTTTGCTAGATCAGACCCTTCTTCCTCAGCTGGGATCATTTAGAGCCCTTTGAAGCCGCATTTAAACTACATTTTGAAAGTTCAAAATCGGGTGCACAATTGAAGTCCATTATATGAAGAAAAATCCTGAAATGCTTTCCGCAAGAAACATAATTTCTTTACGACTGAAGACAGAAAGACATGAACATCTTAGATGACAAGGGGGTGAGTAAATTATTTGTGAATTGTTGTTCTGGTAGTGGACTTCTCCTTTAATGATATGTTAAAATTAACTCTGGGTACATCAGGGCCCATATTCATGAAAATTCTTAGTGCAAAGAGTTGCTCCTAGTGACAAAATTCTAAGAAACTTCTTAGAAAGGAGGGTGTTTCTTCTTAAAATTAAAGAAAAGATCCTAGTTAAGAAAAAAGTCATTCAAAAAGCATCTTAACTCTTAAAAGCGGTCTTAAGGTCCAAAATTTTTAGGAGTACGGACAAGGACTTTTAAGAGGCCTAAGAGTTTCTTTAGTAGTGGAGAAAATTTACAAAATATAAAGAGGGAGAAGAAATGTGTTGCACACAGTGCATGACAGTGAGATAATAAGTCACATTAGATTGTGCAGGGATCATGTTTGTGAACATTGTGATCTTATTAGAGACATGCTAACATCTCCAACATATCACAGAAATGCCATAGTGCCAGAAATGGAAGTAATCACCACATTAACTACATTAACATATTTGGCAAATGAAAAAATGCAACAATGCAGCAGTGATGATTTGGTTCTGTCACAAACTTCTATAAGCAAATAGTTGATCACACAATTACAGTACTTTCAGAACCTTATTGTGTCATTGTTCATTTCCTATCAAATACGTTAAGTATGGTATTAACAGAAAGTATGATATTAAGAAAATAGCAACTTCAACTAAAGCATGTTTTTGTGTGGCGCTTTTCTTTGTGACACTATTCAAAGCTGTGCATTCATAATCTTCACTGTGTGTGAAATCAGTCTGATCTATGGTGAATGTGTCTGTTTTCACACCAGTGTCTGATCCATTAAACTTCCAGCTGAATGAGGCAGAAGCTTCAGAATTTGCAGAGCAAGAAAGTAACACACAAACCCCTAAATCCACCACATCCTCACCCTTAATAAAAGCATCTTCTGGTCCTTCTAGAACACAGACAAGAGACTCACTGTTAGAGGAACAAACTGAGCACTGAAGAATGTCTGTATTTCATCAGGTTTGAGCTCAAATCATCTTGATGTTTGAATGTTTAACACTCACAGTTGATGATCAGGCTGAGTTTTGCTGTCTTAGAGCTGACAGAGTTTTTATATGTACACTGATATTCCCCAGTGTCTGATCTCTGCACTGGACTGATGGACATTGATCTGTTATCAGATGAGAAGATGATGCTGTTGCTAGCAGACAGAGGACTGTTATCTTTCATCGGGGGACGACAGATCTTGAGATTCTGCAAGTGAAAAAAATAGATAAACAAGATTTTAAAATCACATTTGAGGTATGTGTGTCAGGAATGTATAATGGACTTGCCCACTGGGACCAGAGACTATTAGATGCCAAGAGGACAACACAATTCATAATCCATAATCCATAGTTGGTAGAAGCTTGAAAGTGTGGGACAATGGTAAAACAATAAAAAAGCGATATCCTGCACTAACAGGTATTTTAAACAGTTTCTTTATAAGGAAAGGAAAGGAAAGGAAAGGAAAGGAAAGGAAAGGACGTGACATGTGGCCAAGTACAGTGACCCATACTCGGAATTTGTGCTCTGCATTTAACCCATCCAAGTGCGCACGCACGCACGCACGCACGCACACAGATGGCATATTGCCCAGGGGAGCAGATGGGGTTCAGTGCCTTGCTCAATGGATTCACCTCAGTCGTGGTATTGAGGGTGGAGAGCACACTGGTTATTCGCTCCCCCCAACTTCAATCCCTGCCGGACCTGTTGCTGTTAAAATAATTTTATTCACATACTTATTAAATATACCCATTTTATATCATCACATATCAGGCCTATATAGTCTCTGGACTGTGGTCAATATACTAAACCAATTTTAACAACTTGACTTCCAGGTACTACAGTCAGATTGTATTTTCCAGAATCAGGTTCTGGAGCTCCAGAGCGAGAGTGTTTCTGTGAAAATTGACTCTGTCTCTATATGCTGAGGCTACTGTAGTTAAATCAGACTGTGCTGTCAATATAGGAGTTGTTCCAAAATGCCACTAAATTAAATCAATTGATGTGGAGGGCGGGTTGTCAGGGGCGAACACCACACTTCCTACTGCTCCATAGTAACCGGCTTAGAAAACTACAGCTCTTCACCTAAATATTGTCCTGTGTCAGTCAATCATAAGTGATGAAAACAATTGACCTAACATTTTTTTTCCTGCAATTACTCCAATTATAAACAACAAACAACAATTGTAGTAAAACCCAGAAATGTTGTTTCTGCACTAAAAAAAGTTAGTTAATTGGCATTAACAATTAACTTCAACCTTTGTAGTTATTTATTTTATATAGAAAATCAGCACACCAGATTGTTCTTTTTTTTCTAAAAGCTCACCAAAACACGACACCATCCACAGCATCCAGTACAAACGATTGAAAACCATCATGATCAAGTTTCATCTGTCAGGAGCTGTTAAAATGAACTTTTAAGGTAATGATAAACGGCAGTTATAGACTGCAGAGAGTTGACTGCGCCACCTTGCGCTGAATGTTAACACTAGTCATAACTTGTCATAACATTTGATTACAGTACGTCAATAATAAATATTTAAATAAATAAGTAGTTAAATACAGACATGATTTTGTTTATTTATTTGCATTTTTAAATAGTGAGGACACATAAAATGCCACAAGTTGTTAAAATTTCATTATTATGTATGCTCATGTTTTCTATTCATAATGTAAATACACACTGAATATGCACATACAGTAGTATTTCTGCACATTCATGTACATTTGAGTGCTATGACAAAATGCTGTGCTGTGGACTATGATGCACAATGAACATAAAGAAAATGATTTGCAACGGTCGCTTTGTTGCGTCCAGTGTAGACAGACTGTAGCTGTTGCGGCGCATAGTATACAGTTCACCGCACCATGGCAGAGCAGACAGTTCAGGGCACCATGGCAGAGCAGACAGTCCAGAGAGCCATGGCGAAGCAGGTAGCACAGGGAGCCATGGTGAAACTTCAGCCCTCTGCCCAGCCACTATGGCTGAACCCCTATAGAAAATACAACTTAGGAACACTCGCTGATAACACGTAACACAGTATGCAGACATAAGACCAGACGAGGAACAAAGAAACAGACAGGTACTAATATACACAGGATGATTAACAAACCAGGTGCATGGAATAACAAATCAACTAAACAAGAACAGGAAACATGACCAAATATGGAAACTAGGAAAAAAGACAGGGGTAAAACATGGAAAACAAGTCCACAACACTGACAATATTACAGTTTTGTTTTCTTTTATTTGCCCAGTTCAGAGAAGAAAGAATGAGAAAGTCTTATGATTTCTGACAGGCTGTATGTGTTTAATAGTAGCTAATCATGAGCCTATAAATATTAAACACCCTTTGGCTGAAACTCATTTGCAATAGAGAACAAAATGAATGGTTACCTTAAAAATACTGTAAACATTTAGAAGAAAATTCCATAGACTATTCAGATATTACAGATTATATTTTATACATCAACAATACCAGTTGAAATCTGTGGATGTTTGTCACAGTTTTTGCAATGATTTTAAGAAAAAATCAGAATGAATCTAATAATGATTAATGTGCTAAGTACTAATGTACTAATGAGTTAAGTGTAACAGAGGTGATGCTGCCAGCTCCTGATGTTAGCAGATGATTCTCCCTCTATTAATTGTTCTTCTGGACCAGTAAGACTGATATTGGTTATATTTTCTGTGTAAGTGAGTGCCCGGCCCGAGCCCGTGTACAATGATATAAATTAAGCCCGAACCCGACGGGACCCGACGGGACTCGGGCACGGGCTTGCGCTCCGGCTTGAGCGGTAAATGAGCGGTCATGTGATGCGTTTCGATTAGTGCTAGAAAGATGCAAAAATGGATGTTGAGGAGGAGAAACGGAAGCTTGCCTCTGGCGATTACGTTTTGGCAAAATTTACAAAACTTGCAAAATGGATGTTATCTTTACAAAGATCTTCAGCTCTAATCCACACAGATCACTGCGAATAACATCAGATATGTGCCTATTGTTACTGTACCTAAATCATTATTATTAGTAGTTTTACTATTATTATTATTATTATTACATTCTCTATAGTAGGCTACTTGTGCTTGCCACTTTAACTATCATAATGCTATTTTAACACACACGTTTAATTTGCAGCATATTAAACTGCTGTTCGCCTTTTCACAAATGTACTTCGTGCAATGATCTGTTAGGCCTGTATAGGTATGGTAAATATACTGAAGCATTTTTAGCAACACACTTTCCGAACACTTGTAGTGAAGTTTTTCCTGTAAGTTGATTTCCAGTACTAGTTGTACTACACAATCAGACTGTATATTCCTGAATCATCCAGTCTCAAGTTCCGGAGCTCCAGAAATGCCACTGAACTGTATCAGTTGATGTGGTGGGCAGGTTATCAGAGGCGAACACCACACTTCCTCCTACTACTCCATCAGGCGGCTCAGAAAAACGACTGTTATAGAATGCATAGACCTCAATGCGCCACCTAGCGCTGGATATCGCATTTGATCATGACAGTTATTCATACTGAAAATAAATTAAAGTATTACTCGATGGAAATATAACATTATACTCAATAAATATAGTTTTACTATTTTTTCCACACTTCTTTTACTTGAACAACACTGTAAAAAAAATCCGTAAAATGTACGGTAAAAAACCGGCAGCTGTGGTTACCAGAGTTTTACTGTAAAAGTTACGGTAGCAATGTTTAACATTTTACGGTTTTCACTTAAATTTACAGGTAAATACTGTAATTTCATTAACTGATATAATGTTAATTTACCAACTTATTGAAGTACTGAAATCTGTTTTGTACCTTTGTAATACACTGATAACCACCAAAAGCAGGTGGTGATGAGAAAGTCGCATGATGAACGAAAGCTCATCGCAAACAGCTTTTAAATATTAACATACATAGAAGATGCACAGTGTCATTCACACAATCACTAAACACCATCATGGTAACACACATGAAACTGAAATAATGCAATAAACATTAATTTAACAACATTAGATGTAACATACAACCCTATTGTACAAAACTAAGTAAAAACTAAGAAGAAAGAGTTATTTCAACAAAAAAAACATCAAATAAAAAAAAAATGTAACACAGGGAATTCTGGGAATGTCAATTTATGGTTATTCACTGTAAATTTTACAGTCTTTTACTGTTAACCATTTAACATGTTTTTACTGTAGCATTTTTACAGTGTTTTACTGTTAAATTCACCGGCATTTATATGTATATATGTATGTATGTAGCAGACACATACAGTACATTGAATACAATATTTGAAACTTTTTTCTTGTTCACTTTATTACTGTAAACTTGTAATCTTGTAAAAATCTAACAATGGGCCACGAACATTAAAATTAACTTAAACTGTCAAACCAATCCATTCAAATATCTTTTGTAAAGATAAAGATTCTTTAGATTCTTTTATTTTGGAAATGATAACAATACAATTATTTTTGTTGATTCAATAAAATGTAATCATTTTTGTTGATTAGAGTCATTAAATGTGAATTACAAAAAATGGAAAACTGAACATTACAAAGTGGGTCACAAGCAGAAACCACGTTTGTTTTTTTGTTTTTTGTTTTCTGAATCAGCATCTGCTTTTTTTCTGCTTCCGTTTTTACAAGAACGTTATCTACAAGTTGAGAAGGCAGTAGCCTATATAAAGCTGTTTTAACTTCCCTTTATGTGTTTGAACTTTGAACGGCTGTTTTATATAAAATGAACTGGTGTTAGCAAGAAGTGGTCAAGAAGTGAAAACTTATAATGGATAATGTGTTTATTCCTCTACTGCTGTCTTGCACCTCTGTGTTTACAGGTTAGTGAATATTTACTGCTTTTCACATTTTAAAGGTGAACTAATGTCTTGCTGCAGTTTTTTTCTTCTGAATATATTCAAAAGAGAAATTCTGCAGTGAGTTTATGCATGATTTTTGTGTCTTGACTGCAAATGCAGTATAAAGTTAAAAGCTTTATTATCAAAATCCTTTGTGAAATGATTAGTGCTAAATCTAGTTCACATGAACATAGATGCCATACAGCATATTATCTCTTGTAACATTTACAGATTATCTTTACAAAGGTCGCTGTTTAAGATGCTGAAAATATATTATTGATTTTGATCATTTTTCTTTTCCTGCATTATTTCCTCTAAATATCTTTCCTCACATTGATCTGAATTGAATTACTGAATATATTCAAGAATCCATGAACTAAACTAATAAATCATGCTTGTTTGAAATTAGCCAACTATGACAATTAGATCCTTCAACAATCTTGGAATATTTTATAAGATTTAAAAAGCTATGCCAGCTATAAAATGGCTACTTATATATCTTATATTTGTCTCACTCTCTTTTTTTCCAGTACTGCATGGACAGAAAGTTGTCACTGATCTTAAGGTTTCTGGGTACCAGGGTCATGATGTCACACTGTTGTGCCAATATACGCATGGAAACACAGAAGACAAAATAACACAAGTGCAGTGGACGTGGCATAATGAGTCCAGTGAATATAAAATCATAGTCATTAATGTGAACAATAGCCTTTTTCTGCATGGCACATTCCTGAAAGATAGAGTCAGCTTCAGTACGAGCTCTCCTCTGATTGATGAGGCCTCCATCATCATAAAAGACGTGAAGATGAGTGATCAGGGAGTTTACAGCTGTGACTACACAACCTTTCCAAGCGGCAGTCATAAAGGACATACCACTCTTACAGTGTTAGAAGGTGCGTAAGACTTCCTACCGATTTCCAAAATTGCTGGATTATTACGAGCTCTTCTTGATGATCTGTCCACAGGCAGTCCTCCTGTTCTGTCCACTGTTGAGGCTGTAGGGATTGTGACTGCTGTAGTGTTCATTGCTGTGATTACAGCTGCTGTCGGGTATTTATTTCTGCGCAATAGACGGTATGTGACTACAAAACATTGAGCAAACATGTTGAAAGATGACAGATTCATGCCAACAGCCAAGTTGCAGAGCAAAAAAAAAAAAAAAAAAAAAAAAACCAGTTTGAAATGATNAAATCCATTTTCAAAGGTTCTTTAATTTTTCACATAATTTATTTAGATTTATTTTTTATTCTGTTTTTGATTCATATGATTAATTCAGCACATCTGCATTCGTACATATACTACAGGTAAAACCAAGAAATTGTGGCAGCATTAGACATTATACAGTATGTCTATACAAAATGATCTTTACCAAACCTGGATCTAATAAAAAGGATGTACTGATATTAAATACAGAATCACAGAAAAACAGGAGTAAAGTGGCTGAGTTGAAACGCACAAATTAATTTTGATGTTCAGTATTCACAGCATAAGGTTATCACAAGTTGAAAAATTGTTTTACCATTCCTCTTTTTATGTTTTGCTACACATGGCAGGCGAGCCAGAAGCACTATCCTTTATTGTAAGTATAAACTTCATGCATGGGCTGTTGAAAATCTCCCTTTTCAAAGTAAAATAAACTGAACATGTTGCAGATTCTTGCATGATAAATTACTTTTGTGTTTCTCATTTGTGCTGTAGATAAAAGTGTCTTCTAAACAATTGTAAATAGGAACAGATTATAAAATAATCTAATAAAATAATAATAAAATACAAATCTGAGGGTGCAGTTTATAATGTTAGTACAGTTGGTTTCAAAGAATTGAGTATAGGGCTCTTTACCTTCCTCTTTGCTCTTGCACTTCTATTAAGTCACATCTTTAGAATTTTGACTCCATTGCTCTTCTGTAAAACCATATATTGTGCTGCTATTTGACCAGTGTTTTACCTCTTTACTAGACACAATTCAGAGCCCCAGTGACCTACAAAAGGTGAGACTCTCTGCTGCTGAGAACAACATCTGAACTGTGGGTGAAAATGTTGTTTAGCGAAAGATGCAATCATTCCTGAATCTCATAAACAAGTCATATGATATTTTATAAGTGTCAAACAGACCATGAGCTTAAGTAAACTCAACTTCTCTTTTGTTAGGATGTCACATATTCTGATGCCAAAATACCAAAACCAGGTGAAGTTATAAGCACCTCATCATCGGTGGAGCCGGAATACGCTTTGGTTTCCTTCAGTGGTCAGTCAGAATCAGCATCACTTCAAGCCTCAGCCAATTAGAGTACTGTGGGTTTCCACACAGCACAGCAGGAAACTGTGTATGCACAGGTGAAAAAAGAAAAAAAAATTAAATATATATATATATTATTTTTATTCCAAAGGATTTTCTTTGTTTATAGTTTTAACATTACATGGCCACCTGGTTGGAAAAGCCCCTCAACCCCCTAGAACTTGATCCACTGATACATTCATTTAAAATATCCTCTGCACCTCAAGACATAATGTAATATAAATGTAAATAACCATCATTTTATATGTATTACACATATGTATAGAAATATTTAAAAATAATAATAATAATAATAATTCTAAATCTAAGATTGGTGCCATTTTGAAACATCTGTGATTCCTCTGTTTCCTTCTTTCTTCCATTAGTCGTTTTCAATGCACTGATGTGTGGGGGAAAATAAATAAATAAATAAGCTGAACCACAACATCAGATGTCTGACTTTCTGTTTCTAAAAACTCTGATCTGTGGTGAGTGCAAACAAGCATACATGTGGAAATTTGGGTTGAGGTATGTGGTGTGACTTCCAGCACTGTTTACGGACTCACAAGTTCTTGCAGACAGTTCAAAGTTTTAATAAACACAGATTCATTGTTTTAATGAACACACAGCTCCTCATTTCTAATAACATGCATATTCAGTCAGAGTTGATCTCCTCTGTATCAATGAAGTATCTCCATTTTTAATTTTCATTTCAAACAACAAAACCCCAGAGAGCATATCTGTGCTACTTCCTGTGTGTGACCTCTATTTTAAGTGAAGGGAAAGCGAGTCTGTGTCGCCATCTGCCTCTGATTATGAGCAGACGTCTGTGTGCTGCCTGAAGATCAGAATCACTGGGAAGTTTAATATCTCTGTGCTGCCTGTCAGATAGCATTTCTAAATCCTCAGATTTTACAGTAGTATAAAAGAATTATTAATGTGACACATGGCTATCTAAAAGAAAAGGATAATTTTTTCATACCAAATAACAGATGGAAAGTGCACTTATATCTGTGATTTTGAACAAGAGGGCAAATATTGCAAAAACATCACACTTCAGTCTCTTCCTTTCGTCATTCTCTCTTCTGTTCTCATTTATGCCCCTCCCATTAGAGCTGTGTTGTTGCTAGATTGAGGACCATAAAATGGCATTACGGAACTCTGACAACATCTCCTGACATAGAGTCACCTGAACATAATAATTGCTTGAACAAATTCACTCTGCCAAAAATAAAGCATCTTGAACAGCAAGTCATACAGGCTGGAGGGGCTCATCTATGCAGCCCACCTTTCTCCTAAGCATTAAACACAACTGCTGAACCTGATTGGAAAGAAGTGTATGGTTAACTGCTTCCTGAATGGGGTGCCCACTCAAGGTCTGCTTTATTAATGAAAATGTTGCGCAAGGAACACCTACTTCACACAAGGGGCCCCCTTGCTCTCAAAGATGATTTTTTTTTAGTTTTGTTTCTAAAGTGGATCAGCGGTTATCAAAACATGAATGTTCATTTCTTTTAATGTGGTGCGCTGTCGCCCTTTCTATGTAAAAATCGGTCAAATCATGTAACGTGAATGCCGTACAGTCTTCTGCTCGAGACAAAAAAAAAAAAAAAAACAAGTTGAAAGCATACCGAGCCACGGAAAAGACAGCTGTTTCTCAAGCACTTTCCCTGATCGTGATTCCAGACTGAGTGAACCACGGACAAATTTCATTCACCACGGACGTTTCATTAATACCAACCTCGGGCACAGTTTTGCATAGGGCCCCCTGAAGTCCAGGATCGGCACTGGGTGAAACAAAAGTAGAGAAGTGTTCCCCTGTCATGTAACTAGGAAATGCTGTTTATTTAATTTAAATCTGTCTCAGACCACCATCTAATTCCCCGCATCCAGGACATGCTGGACAGTCTCAGTGGAAGTGCTTGGTTTTCAATCTTAGACCAGGGAAAAGCCTACCACTAGGGTTTATTGGAGGAAAAAAGCAGATTATTGACAGCTTTTATAACACCACTGGGGCTGTACGAATGAGTCTGCATTCCATTTGGTCTGTTGGCGGAGCCAGAATTTAATAGGGCTGAGAGATGATATATGTCAGCCGTATTTGAATGACAGTCTGGAGCACAGCAAAACCTTATAAGACCAGCGCTTGCAGCGCTATCAAAAACGGGATTAAGTTGATGGCAAAAAAATGTAAAGTGTTTTCAAGAATAATGTGAAGCTCTTGGGAAAGCTTGTGTCCATGGATGTTCATGCAACCATTCATCCTCCACTGCGATGCATCTCAAAAAGGGCTGGGGGCAGTTCTGTATCAAAGACAGGAAGGCAAGCTTCGGGTCATCGCTTATGGATCCAGAATATTAAGTGCCCCAGAAAAGAACTACCATCTGCAATCAGGGAAGCTTGAGTTTTTAGGCATGAAGTGGGCAATATGTGAAAATTTCAGAGATTACTTTTACTATACTTCTTTTGCCGTCTACACAACAACAACCCTTATCATGTGTAATGTGATCTTGGAAAACCCGTTGGATGTCACGCTGGGACATTTTCAGGAATTTCGAAAAAAAAAAAAATATGTAGAATGTAAATTTTTGTCAATATTAGGTTTTCATTAACCTTTTGTCACCGTCCCCTCTGTGGGACGCCTACATTTACTTCACCATATTACAAATAAATCCTAATCTAATCATATCCTTTGAAAGGCATTTGAAAGGAAAATGTACATCAAAATCATACTACATAATGTTTTCAATCATGAATTACAAAACTTTAAGTCCGGACAGTGCATTTTTATGTCTGTTTAAAAATGGGAGTGACAGTTAAAGAGTTAAATTATTATTCTGTAACAACTTGTCTATCATCTCGTCTGTATCATCTTGTCTATCAAATATCTTGGCAAAATTCATTTAGTGCAGAAAAATAGCGATTTATTGCAGCAAGCAGAAATGACTGTTCTTTCTCTTACGTTAAAAACGCGCTGCAGAGGTGCTTTCTCTTAACACAATGTAACCCTAGGCTATAAGATGTTAAAATAAACCCGACTACGCCACCTATTACCCAGGAACATATAAAGAAACACTTATTAATTAACACAAAAGTTACAACAATATAAAGGACCCTGCTGGTTCGTTTTTGATTCAAGACAGAGACGTGACTTACAAAAAGATACACATTTATTAATTCACACCATGGTATACTCRATATTAAAAAAAAAAAAAAAAAAAAATTCTTAAAATGGTCTCATCACAATTACCAATTAAATACCCACAGTCACAAAGAGACCGCAATAAATAAATATAGGGGACACTCCACACGACAAATCAGTGTATAAAGATGATTAAAGCAAGTGACAAATCAAACCGATACAAACTCCCCTTCGATTCAGCGTCAATATTACAGCTCATCCGTTCACCTGTGGATATACACATACAGACCAAGATACTTTCACAGGAAAACAAACTGAACAAAAATCACATAAGAGATAAATTCACAATACAGCGTAATGATCAATTGAATATCTATAGACGTTAGATCAGGATCAAAATGGTGACGGCAACACCGTCAGCTGTACACAAAAATAGTGACACCGTAACATTTAATGAAATGCCCGCGATGAGCCAAGGACAGCGGTGGATGAGACAAATTTAAAGAGCAGCCACAAATACGGGATATGAAACAACAGCTAGCACCTTCAGGCCGCACCTAAAATGCAAATATAGGACAGATGAAAGATTTTAAAAAACGAGCCCTTCTTTACAACCCACAGACAGTCTTCTTACCTCCTAGGTGAATTTCATAGGCTAGAGCAGACATTGCGAACGGCACTCGTCACTTCACGCACACACTTTCCTAATGATAAAGGCATTCTTTAGACTATCACTTAAAACTAACGAAAAAGACTAAAAGCAAACAAGAAATTAAAGAAAACGGTCTCCGACCACGGAGGCTTCACATGCACTCAAAAAGTCGCATGGGCACCTTTTAAAATTCTGAATATCCACGCGCTCCCAGTAATGAGCTGCACAGGTGTACGCAATAAAACTACGTGCCGACGCCAGTAGGTGTGTCCCGCCCTTAGTGTGTCACCACAAGATTCTAAAAATAAAACCCGTTACATTAACAAAAACAGTTAGCCTATTAAAATAAACCATGTAACTTATTTAATAAAGGTGTGTCAGTGCACATTCTCCGCCAGTCCTGTTTAAACGTTTTTTTACATATATTTTTTAATATTGTGTAAAGTATCAGGGTAAAGTTAGTCTGTTTGTGTAATGATGCAGGTAGCGCTCCTTACCAGACAGCTCTCATTAAACCCGTGACATGAAACCCGTCTCACTTTAAACCCGTTTTTCTCAAAATTCCATTCCTGAAAATCATAGCTATCACCCAGATAGCCATAACTTTTGTTACGCTATGGACAAAATAAAAACAGTTTTGGAAAGGGCTTGAACCCAGCTTTCATATGGTATCAAAACATAAAAAGGGAAAATTTCACCATGTGCTGAGTTTTCCTAGATTGCATCACATGTGTGCTCACAAAAGCTAAAAGCCCAGGAACATGGTCCAGTGATCTGCACAGAACCTGCACTACCACAGAGACCTATGGGCCTAATTTCTAAAATATAGTGCAGAAACCATCCAAAATTTGATCTTACGATCTTCTCTCAAATGTGTATGTGTGATTTATAGAATGAACAAAAGCACAGAAAACACACATATGCCTCTCTTTCAAATGTGAAATCTCTGAATCACAAATGATCTTGAACTTGCACGCAACTGAATGGTTTCAGCTCTCTGACTTGTAAACTACTCCTAATTAATGTCATTAACATATAAAAGATTAACATAGACCATTGTCCAAATTCTTTAATTTAGAACAGTGAGCTGCAAGAACAGCTTACATTTCCAAAAACCTGCAGTACTCCGACAAGAAAAAGTGTATACGTCTGCTCAGACCCTGACGTGACACTAAGTACTTTTCCACGTCAAATGCAGTTTTTACATATATGAGCGTTGGTGTGGATTTAAGCACACGCACACTCAAAGATCAAATCTGTGCATACGTACACTTTATAAATAAGCCCCTTGTGTTCAAGGATGGTCATACAAATGACCTTCAGAGGTTGTTGGGATTTATATAATTTCACAGCTCATACATAGCAAATTATCTGAAGAAATTATTATTAGAAATTATAGAAGTTTTTAGCACAGTGAGGTGACTATGAACATGAAATTGTCTAGCGTCCAGTGGCTTCCAGTTTCACAGAAATAAAAAAGATGAGGGAAAACAAAGGCCGCACTCCCTTAATCATCTAAACCAGTGGTTCTCAACATGGAGGGGCGCGGAGAGATCAGAAGGAGGGCGCAAATTGTTTTCAAGAAAAAACAGAGACAAGGCATTATTTGGGCACTGGGTGGAAAAATGGAAAACCCCTGCTCGGCTTGGAAGAAAATGTCAGTAGCAGTGGAACAGATTTTGGGAAGTTTATGGATAAGTTTATTACACATATGAAAAGGAGTTACCCCTAAGAAAACCCCTACCTACCCCTAAGAAATGTAAATCTTCAGCTTGGCTTTACGTGGCTGGGACAGACGCTGAACCGCTGCCCCAGTGTGTCATTTGTGCAGATCTGCTGACAAATGATAGCATGAAGCCATGCAAGCTGAAGCGCCATTTAGAGACGAAACATGATAGGGGGGTTTGCCACATGATAAGGGAAGGTTTAGGGGGGGCTTTAGTTCCAAAAGATTGAGAACCTCTGATCTAAACAAAAGAATATAGTTAATAAATAATTAAGTATTCCCAATCAACAAAGACTCTCCAAGAATCAGAGCACAGTTCAGAACAGTTCAGCAGCTGTTTACACAAGTGTCTAGAGTTTGCATTGTGATTTCTATTGGTTTTCAAAGGAAATGTTAAGTCTAATGTAGAGAACAGTGTGTAGTGTTTTGCACAAAGTGTGATACAGAATTGAAAACTGGATGTAAAGGTGCAGTCACATTTGCATAATCTGTAGCTTAAAGGAAAAACTGTGCTTGCAATTTTGCAGACCTTGTCTTGAGATTTGGTTAATGAGTTT
>JAHKKF010512438.1:0-32141 GCA_019740295.1 Labeo calbasu | reverse complement strand
ATATTATTTTACACACCGCAACATACAATGACGAGATGTCAGTCAGCTAAATAGAGAAGGCGAACGTTAAACGTGTTAGCAGCGATTGTTTCGCATGATGGAAATGCCTTTTGTCCTGCATAGCATATTGATTTTATTCATTATAATACTGAATTTAATTTAATTTGATGTTAAAATATGTGTCATCTCAGTACTCTTTGTTTATGGGCAGATAACGAGTAATGGGCAGCAACGAGTAAAACATGAGATGGCGGTCTGAGGTTCGTATTTCCCTCAGACGAACAGCAGCACATCACCGGCTTAGATTCGCTGTCACACCAGCATGAGAATTAACGCTATTTTGGTGAAAAGTGATTACAGAGAACGGTTAAATATGCTAAAATCATTTTGCTACTGTTAAATGTTTTTTTTTTTTTTTTCTAAAATGCTTGTTCAACAAGTTTAAATGTATGTAATATTGTAAATTATGCTGTATTCACCCAAATAAATTCAATCTGTATTATATTTTTGTCCATGGGTGTTCTTACGTGCTTAATAACACGTGCATCTTTTGATTATTGCTGTTGCTTCTATAATTCTGTGTGTGATTTTTAATTTCTAGCCCACTTTAAGCCAGCAATATAATATTTTTTTAACAATAGTTGACCTAAATAAACCAAACCAGCACGTTGGGTAAAAACATTTAACCCAACCAGCTGGGTCAAAATAACCCAGCATGTGTTCTGTCCATTATTTACTCAGCACTGGGTTGCCAAGTAACCCAAGTTGCGTGGTTTTTAACAAAAAAAAAAAAAAAAAAAGAGATGTTTTATGACACATTCGCCATAGGAATAAATAGAAACCATAAACACCAAAGGCAGTTTAGCCTTCTGCTAACACTAGCATTTATGCAAACAGCCACACAAACACACCTGGATATGATAAGATCTAATCAAGAAAGTTAATGTTCATTTTCTGTTCTTTGTCAATTCACAGCACATTTATCTAGTGTCTGGTGTGAGATAGCTGCTGCCTCAGATAAATCAACCTGTTCAAAAGGATGTGTGCTGATAAGGCTTTTAGGGCCAGCCAGGTTTTAATTAGCACTTGGTTTACACTCAGCGTTATGCATTACAAATTCAGCACTGGTTGAAAAAAGTTAAGGGTGTTGCTAACAAAGGCGCTCAAAATTTCCCAGAGGACTCGATTTTGTTGTTTGTTTGTTTTTAACAAACGAGAATGCATCCTTACAGGATGTGTTGCAATAATTGCTGCGCCTCCCACATTTTAAAAATTATTATTTCATTTAAAATTCACTGTTACAAATTTGGTATACTTTCACAAAATTAATACATGAAATGGAAATTATAAAGCATATAGCAAATGATGATAAAACGTATACTTGCGGAAGGCTAAAACAGCCAGTTATAATTACTTACTGTGTGTATATTTAATTTATCCCTTATTGTTTCAAATATTAATTCAAATACTGTGAAAATACTGATACCTTCTAAGACATTTTGGGCTGTGTTATTTGCAAAATGAGTTTGCTTTATCCAATAATGGAAGATGGAAGATGTAATATAAGAGACTACAGCAGACTGCATTCACCAGGAAAGCATCAACGTGAGGTTTTCATACTCAGACTTATAACCATTGACACACCTCATTTTCCTTTCGTGTTGTCTCAGATAAGTCCACAGGATTCTGAGGGTAGATTTTAAAGCATTCATAGACATGGGCATTAAATAATTTATGCCTCAGCTGAGAGTGCAAATAGTGGGTCACTGTTAACATCAGTGATTCGTGACATGAAACCCAAAAGCTCAATTTCTACTTTCTTTGGCCAAGTCTTCAGCACAGCTTCACCGACCCTCCTGTCAGCATGTTTTCTCACATCAGGTGCCTCTTCAAAACACTTCCATTATACTTAGTCAGTGAATTGGGCTTTCAAAATAAATGTTATGTAGCATCAGTAAGCTATTTTTAAAAATAATGTATTCATCTAAAATTAATTATTTGAATATTCCCACTATACATTTTACTTATAAGTCATACTTTTGTTAAACATAATTAAAATGATCTACATTCAAATCAGCAGCCTAAAACAAGAGCTGGCAGTGTAGATGACATGAACAGCGAGCCTCATACCAGAGCTTTAGAACCTTCACCTCTGGAGTATGGATTCTTCATCTATTGAAGTGGATATATGCCTCTGAAAGAATTTATGTTATGAATTCTTCTACAAAAAGCAAGCATTATATTTGTAAGTGTCACGCTTTGAGTCAGATTCTTTATTAAATCTCATAAATAAATCCAAAAAGCCAACATAACAATGTGACTCACACAAATAATTCTAGACAAATGAAGAGTGCACATGGAGGAACTTCAATACACAGTAGGCGCATATACATGGAGCATTGTAATCGGTTTGAACGTCCAATCTGAATAAAAATGCTCCATATAAACACCTCAGTCGGAATAAAAATGCTCAAACCGAATGAAATTGTAATCGGTTTGAGAGGGGTGGGATAAACCTAACCAAACAAAATTCTGCCATGTAAACACGTTAAACCGATTACTTTGCGTCAAAGTCAAGCAGGACAGGTGGTGGCCGTGCCCCCTGCCCATCCTCTCCCTTCTTGCTAAACGTAATATATTTAAAAAGCGAAAGTGAAACCGGTAAAACAGCGCTCATTAAAAAGCCACTGCACGCTTTCGTAATCTTCAGCAACTGCACATGATCACAGATTGCACGCTTTGAATCATTGTTCAGCAACTCTTGGTGAGAAATCCTGTATTTGTTCCATTTAAGTACAGTAAAGCTTTTTAGTATCACAATGCAATTCATTTCAGAGCTGCGTTACAGAGGGTCACACTGCTATTTTATCCCTTTCTTACTTTTAACATTAAGAAATTAGGGTGATATGATGATATGTGTTGATCAGCTGGCTGAGATCAAGCTATATTGTGTTTATCATTTTATCTGGTATATATCTGTGCAACGTAGTTATTAGAAACTGCAAACGAGAAATCAGTTCTGGTTCTGTGTGTGGTATGATAGAAGACGGCCGTATGGTTTCTATCAGTGAGTATGTGTCGTGTTCTGGCTACATGACTGAGCGCTCAAATGAACGCAAGGGATTCAAATATTAGTCCATTTATTCTAAGCAAGTGCAAGCAACTATTAAAAATATTAATGCAATACTGGTGTCTTTTCCTCTGGTGATTTGTATTTGTTGTCATTCTACGCTATTGGAGTGTCCCAAAATTGAAGGCGCCGGCACGTATATACACCATATCAGATTAGACAACATCTCATGTAAACAGTCCACTGAATCTTTCAATCAAAATGATTTTAATCGGAATGAAAATGTGGCTAGTGATGAACAACTAATAACGAACAGCTGTGATAACTGAATTAGTGTCCAGGGAAACAGATTAGTGGCGGGAAACTAAAACAAAAGAAAAAGGAAACTGACAATGAACAAGCTAAAAGTCCACGAGACTGCAACCAAAAGAGACTGAACTAAACATAACTGTGACGCCCTCCTGCTGGAAGGCACAGCGTCGCACTGTAGAATAACTAAGGTGATACAGGAGGTAGATGCAGGGTTGGTGAAGGGAGGAACCAGAGTGGATCCGATGGTGGCAGGATACAGGGAGGAACCGAAGGTGGCAGGATGCATGATAGAGTGGTTAAGGGAGTAGCCAAACAGGGAACCAGAGCCCTGCCCGGAGGAGGCAGAAGGACGATGGTTCCGGGTGAAGCCGAGGGAGGGAGGAGCCAAGGTGGAGCTGGTTGTTCAACTGGCCAAGGTGGAGTGGCCCAGAAGCTGAAGCCAGAGCTATGGGAGTCTCTAGCCTACATGTCGCTGGCGACTGGAGAACCTGAGGTAGATCCACACACTCGAGTGGAGTAAATGGAGATTTCAAGGGACTGGAGGGAGCCAGCAGAGGCAGGGCTTAAGAACTGGCTGGACTGTGAAGAGGAGGAGGGAAGCCAGGAGGGTGCTCTGCAGATTCAGGATTCTCTGACCTGGGCAGGACCGGCGATGAAGAAGACACAGGCAATTGTGAGTTGAGTGGGATCAACAATGAAGACACAGGCAATTCTGAGCTGGCAATAATCAGCGATGACGAAGACACAGGTAATTCTGAATTAGGTGAACTCGATGACGAAGGTTAAAAAGGAGACTTCCTCTGCGGTGGGCTTTGGCTGATGACTGGCTGGGCACTGGAATCGGTGACGTGGCAATGGATGTTGGGTGGGGCTGGACGCTTGTGCTGTTGTCCTCCTCTTTAGCTTCTCCTACCTCAAAGAGGAGGGCAAAGTTGATGTACTCCACAAAACTCCAACAAGAATTTCCTCTGGGCATTAGTAAGTGGATGTCTTCATCCAGCCCACACCAAATGCCATCGATGAGGGTGACATCAAAGCACACAGCTTTGTGGCTGATGGGAACAAACTCCTACACATAGTCCTCCAAGCAATGACCACCTTGAAAATTAAAAATTAAATCAACCACTGGGTCCCGGGCAGCTTTAAGGTGCCACATTAATGGCAGCAATCCTTTCTCTTCTTCTTATCTTTTGGTCTAGTATTCTGTCACACTTTGGGTCAGATGGTGAAGAGTCCAAAATAACAAAAGTCTTTATTAAATCTCACAAATAAATAAAAAAGCTAGTTAAACAGTGTGGCTTGCACCAATAATACTAGACAAATGAAAAGTGCACAAGGAGGAACTTAAATACATGAAGAATTAATGTTGATAACTGAATTAGTGTCTATGGAAACAGATTAGTGGCGGGAAACTAAGAAAAAGGAAAAATGAAAACTGACAATGAACAAACTAAAAATCCATGAAACTGCAACCAAAAGAGACTGAACTAACAATAACTGTGACTGTACGGCTATCAATAACTTGCAAAATCACATTAAAATGTAAAACAAAAAGCAAGGATGCTCTTTTTATCTTAGCGTACTATATGTCTATACAATGCATCGTATTATATATGCACACGGATGCAAACGGTTTGTTGAGTTTCTGTTGAAGACTTCCTAAAAGTCTTTATGACTGGATTCATCACCAATCCTTGTTCAAATTATTCTTGGTTTGGATATGTCATTCTTTAAAAATAACTTGTGAGGGCATTTCCAAAATGGCCACCAAGTGGTCTAACATGCCTTAAAGGGACTTTGCCTTAAAACCCCTAGTTTAAACCTTTATTGAAGAGTGTATAGCACACAACTGAATACCACTTTAAGATTTCTAAGTGGGTTTTCATGTTTACTCAAAACATATCAGGCACATCTTGTTTATGGTGGGTCCTTTTACAAAAGCCATTTTCTCTTTTTGACACTCATAGTGTCACTGATTATGACTACATATGTTTGTTGTCTTTTATATAGACCTAACAATAGTATTTTAAAACAACATATACAATATTAAAAACATATACTCTACTGTGAAGGAACCCATAGAAACCAGTTAATAGAAAAGGAAAAGATATTCTTAAATTACCCTGGACATGGGTAATAAAGCCCAGCTAGTCCAACCACTGATGGCTTCCATAGTGTTCATATTACTGATGCACTGTAATATTAACATTAGGGGAGACATATCAACCAGCAGGCTACTGCGTTTCCATAATGACTCCTAGTGGAAAGAAATAGCCATATATCTCTTAGCAATGCACTGAAATACCAAAGTAGGCTTGTACTGTTTTTCAGTGTGCTTGCATGACTGTGATGCTGCTAAAAATAGTACAAAACTTATATTGCATATAAATGTAAATGTAATTGATCCTAAATTGAAAAGAATTTCTTACATGTAGTGAAGAAACTTTTCATGCTTCCCCATGCAAAACTCTCCACTATGATGTCATAGTATTGTGGATAGATGCCAAGATATTTTTATATGTCCAAACTATCATATTATGGGGTTGATCTCAAGAAAGATGCTATCATCTCAAGTAGTCTTGATTTCATGCTTTGCACTGTTTTAGAAAAAAATAAGAATTAGATTTTAGAAATATCTAGGCCATAGGACTATACAGTACAGCCTTTGAAAGGCTCTGAGGGCCTAGCCTAGATCTACAATCTGCATGGAGTAGGTATGTGTGTATGTGTCAGCTACCTGCCTAAACTGAGTGAACCAGTGCACTAGAAGAGACTCCCCATTGACTGTGTGACAGTATGGCGGTGATATGATGAATGGGCTGTTTCTGTGTCATTTAATTACTTGCATTTTCAACTTGCTGGAGCGCAATCATAATATTACTGAAAAGAACAAAGGAGGAGCTGTGATTCCTTGAACAAGGGGATTGATAGGGATCAAATAATAATGGATTATTTCTTGCTTCCACAAAGTGCACAGATCAAAATTGGATTATTCAATCAATCATTTGAAACACAGGGCAACTCAATTAGTGCTAAATGGAATGTAATTTCAAACGATGGATCAGATAGGTCCTTCAGTTGTTACCTATAATTAATGTTCATGTCCCAGGGTATGACAGACAGCAGGACTGATGCTTGCCTATTATATCTGAGTGGCATTCCTCAGGGAACAGTTCTAGGCCCCATCGAATTGTAAGAAAACAGATTTGTCAGCAAACGTCAACCTTTTTGCAGGGTTCAAACCAAGGAGGACTATAACACCTGGAGGATACTGTTGATTAGTATTAGCAGTTCTGTACACAAGTGTTTTTAAACGAATCACTTGAGATGTAAATGACATATGAATTATTTTGGAACCGCAGGAGAATTACATCCTTACATGCTAATGCATTGACTTAATGGCAATGCTAGAATGCCTATAATCACAAACCCTCCTAAGGTTTGATGTCAAAGGCAATAGGAAAAATATAAGTTCATGCTTTGAAGCAACCTAGGCTCATTGGAAATACATTCTTTTACCTACATCTCTGCAAAACTCCAAAACACAAAGCTATAATGAATACTAGGGGCAGCAAAAAACCAACAACTTTTATTCATTTAGTATCGCATTTTGATTACAGAGCAGATTAATGATTAATAAAGACTTAATTTCATGCAGTTATTTGCACAATACACTTTTACTATAGTGCAGTATTTTTAAACTAATACTTTTTTACAACTTTGATAGCATAAAAAGCCTCATAGCTTCAAACTAGCTAGGTAGCTCACCTGGTACAGTATTGCACTTGCAATGTGGAGCACTCAGTTACGCTAAACACAAGTCACTATAAAAGAGTTCTAACTAAAATAGCATGATTGGCTCAGCAAATAAATTTCTAGAGCTCATGAGGCCATACTAACCTGTCAGACTTTGACTTTGGTTCAAATTGCATATTTGCAGGGAATATTTTCGAACATTACTGAAAATTAAATGTGAAATGTGGCATTTGTAGCAGCATTTGAATACGTGACCCTTCATATCCTATGAGAATCACAATATTCTTCACTTGCATACTAACACACACTCTTATCGGAATGTGGTAATGATCAAAAACAGAAGCATTTTGTACCTCGGCCTGCCATGCTGCTGGAACTTTCCAAATCACACTAAGGTTGAGATTTATGATCTTCTTGTTTATCTACAAAGGGCCATGCACTACTAGGGAAGACATTGCTTTTGAATTGCTTTTCCTTTTCTGGTATGCAAAATGAGTGTATTAATCTGAATTAGTCAGCACGTGTGCCGCAGTCTGCTAAGGCTGTAAATTTGATGTGCCTCAAACGTATCTCGATATAGTGTTGCAGCACTAGGGGGGCTTCTATCAGGGTTGTGTACGAATCATTTTGCAAGCCATCAACAAATCGGTAAGACTGCCGGTTTGAAAGATTCAAAGAGTCATTAGCCATCACTGCCCTAATGTAACCTCTGATTGAATTAAGATAACCAGAGACTGCATTGAATTTCACAGAGAGAGGGGAGTTATAGATAAAGCTTTGATCCTGTGCAGAAAGAGGCATGTAGGCTGACACTCAAAAATCCAGACCTTCTTGCACATCCATTTCCACCAATGTTGTAAATGGGCTCTGAAAAAGTAATGTGAGAGGTATGGGCATATCCCAACACTCCAGACATATATCTAGTAATCCACAGAATGGCCTAGGGATTTTATCCATCTTCCATTACAAGAAAAAAAAATCAATCAAAAAGACGAAGAAGTGGAAAAAAAAGAACAGTCAACATGATACCACTAGCTCACACGCTGATATAATCCCTGAACGTGTAAATCCTTGATAATGGTAGTTAATTTACAATGCTGGATTAGAAATAAACTGTGGAGTTACGGTAAGGTTGAAGAGTCAAGACTGGGCCGAGAGTCAAGACTGGGCTGGTTAATGCTTATACAGTTTGAGTTAGAGTCAAAAATAAAATAAATAAATTGGTAACACTTAAGAATAGGGTACACTTATTCACTATTAACTACAACTTTTCCCTCAATAAATTCCTAATTTGCTGCTTATTAACAGTTAGTAAGGTAGTTGTTAAGTTTAGGTATTGGGTAGGATCAGGGATGTAGAATGTCATGTAGAATAAGGCATTAATATGTGCTTAATTAGTACTAATAAATGGCTAATATTCTAGCAGTGTGCATGCTAATAAGCAGCTAGTTAAGAAACCATAAAATAAAGTGTTACCAAAATGTTATTACTGTTTGTTTTTTTATGCATTGTAAAAAATATTTTCCAACAATGTTACAAAAGCTACAAATGTTTTAACACAAGCCAGTCTGAGGTTTGTTCGCTATGTAGTATAGAACTCGTTGACATATTAAGATAGTTGGAGAAATGAACTAAGTAGTCATGACGGTTTCCCGAAACGGTAGACACTTTGTAACACATGCATCATTTTAATGTTTGTACTGAATATTAGCTTGCTTCTTGCTTATTTCGTTTAAGAGCATGATCTATTGAAGTTCAAATGTCGAACTAATAAGAAACTACTTAACAAAAGGGCCATCGGTCAACTCGGTGATGCTGTTTTCTGAATGCTGGCTGGCACTATGGTTTTGAGAAACGCTAAATCACTGATCTG
Source organism: Labeo calbasu (assembly GCA_019740295.1). Classification (NCBI taxonomy): domain Eukaryota; kingdom Metazoa; phylum Chordata; class Actinopteri; order Cypriniformes; family Cyprinidae; genus Labeo; species Labeo calbasu. Next base: position 23,130 of record JAHKKF010512438.1, on the reverse strand, counting down.
TGTTGCTAATGGCTATCGGTGCTTTTAGGAAACAAACACCGGAGCGTAAAAATTGTTTAGCTTAGGCTAAAAGGTTTGCTAAAATGCTAAAATTTGGGTTTGTGAGATAAGCCTCAACAGACTGTGCCCTGAAAATTACCTATAGAAATTCATGAAAGTCACATTGTTATTTGCACACTGACTTGAGGGAAGCCAGACAAATTGTCAGAAAAAACTGAGAGGTAAACTGCCTCCCTGCGCTGTGATTGACAGGATTCTCTTCCCGAACTTTCGTTTAGAACTCTGTTAGTATGATTTCAACAGGAAATCCATTGGCAGCTGTAAAAACGGTCCATCTGTAATGAGTAAATCATAGCCCAGTCTCTAGACTAGCATTTAATAAGTCATTTATTTGAAGCAAAGCATTAAACCAGAACTGATCGCCTTTCAAATAAGACTCCAAACCCCTGTGTCGCAGCCTCCAACTGAACCAGCACTAATCACACAGTTGGAACTCTTCCTCCATATGTTATCATGGATAAAGATATTGATCCCCACCTCATGCTGTCAATGTGTCACTTCTAATCAGTCATCCAAGGCCAAGTCTTCACAAGTGTCAGTTTAAATTCAAAGGCGAACACCTCATTTTCCCTCTCCTGGCCTTAGGGTGGATATAGTCACTGGCCACAGGACTGTTTTCTATCTTGAAAAACAAAGCAAAGCATGAAAATGACTTATGAAAACCCTTGTGAACCCTTATGAGATGGCCTTCAAATCTTTAACGTAGGGTAAATTAAACGACCGGGGCATGTTTACTGTTTAGCTAGGAGAGGAAATGACTTTTCTAAGAGAGTTAGGTTGCGCCCATGTTGTCGTGAGATTTTCATAAGGGCGCAGGGCTTTATATGTCAACATTTTAATGAAATCGTACAGTACGAATTCTCAAGCTTGCCAGCTCATTTATCTCAGAGCTTTGTTCCAATACAGAAGCATTCAAATCTGATTGACAACGAACCTTATTAACAATTTTACTTGCGATTAAAACCTTTAGCAGCTGCCACCTACGGTGCTAATTTTAATACTAAATTATCAGTTTCAGCTAAAGAGATTTATTTCCTGGGTGAAGAGGTCGTTTAGCGGTGGAGTTGTTACATTCCCAACAAGGTGGTCATAATGAAAGCTAATAAATTAAGAGCTTCTCTTACTCTAGGCTCAAGCATACACTGAATGCAAATGTTCACATTAATCATTTGAGTCTGAATAGAGACTGATAATGGGGTAACAGGGAAAAGAGATGTTAGATAGTCTCTCTATACTTACACTGTCTGATGATTACACACCATATGAGTGTGTGGGTGTTCAACTGGGTTATGTGTCATTAGGAATTGAATTGACAAAGCCTTTTAAATTTGAATTCAGTTCCGGAAGTTAAATTGAATTTGAACTGATTATTTGAATTTTAATTTAAGAAGAAAGAATTAAAATGGAATAAAGTACAAAGAAAATCATAGAACTGTCTCAAATGCAGTTTTTAATTATACATTACAAATAATAAATTACTTTTTAATATGAATTACTCAAACATGTAATAACACAGTATACGCATCATAAAGCATATTTTAAATGCCAATGTATTTTCCATCAGCACATCATATTTATTAAATTAATAGATTATTACAATTATTTACATTTTTTATAATTTAAATTAATCAATTAATTGATTAATTTAGCCCAAACTAATTTTTTTTTCAAAATGAGCCAAACACAAGAAAGAATTTGGAAAGAGGTAAGCCTTTAAAACTGCAAGTCTACATCCTGTTTCTACATGCTCCTTAATTTAAATTCAAATGATGATTAATTACACCAAAGGAAAAAGGTATAATTTTCATAATGCTTTCAGTCTAGTTTAAACAGTTATGATGCACTTCAATTATGCCCACAGGGCCTTATGAAGGGTTATTAGAGCACATCATGTAGGTCATTACCGTTCCTCCCATGGCTGAAATCACGGACAGTAAGGGTGTAAATAAACAACAGACCGTCACTCAGTCTGTCTAATTGCTGCCGACAGCCGTAACACGCTGCAGATGCCATGGGGACAAAATGAATATGATTTGAGCTGAGATCAGAAATGCTGAGATGAGAAGCTGGTCAATGACTTTATATTCATTTTGAAAAGGAAGTACATTTTAGCATATTTTTAAACGAATACTTATGCAAATTATATACTTTAAGATGTTATCTAAGTGCAAACTGAATGTAATGTTTCTAGACACTTAATTGCACGGTAATTGCGATTAAATGAAAATGTGTTACATTAAATGTATATTTAATGCAAATAGCAGAACTTTACAGTGCTTTTTGACCCATGTCTTTATACGTATTATGCATTATGTTTCATAAGCACTACATTTAATAATAACTTTCACTATTTTTTAAATATGAATGAATGAATATGGTTAAAGTTTACTGATAAATGGTTCCTCAAATATTCATGGAAATCTCATTATTTTCATTGAAACTTGCATGGTATGCATTTAAGTAAATTTGTAATTACTTTTAAAATATATTAACTTTACATAATGAATAACATAATATTGGTAAAATTATAATCGAGTGTTAGCTCTTTAGACTCTCATTCTGACGCCCATTCAAACTCAACAATTGTAATTCGGTGATTTTTTTTTTTTTTACACTTTGTTTTAAGGTGTTCTGGTTAGAGTGTAAACACTCTTATGAAAATTAACCATGGTTTTACTATAGTAAAAGTGCCATTTTTTTCTTCTTCTATTTTTACCATATGTATAACAACACTTTTACTACATATAGCCTAGTATCGTTAAACTATGGTCAGTGTAGCGAAACCCAAGTTAATTTGGTTTGGTTATATGGTTTAACTTCAATTGCAATTTTTGGTTTTATTTGTAGTAAAACCATGGCTAATTTGTTTGTGTGCATTGGTGCTCTTATTCCGAGTCCCCACTGCTTATTCCATTGTTTAAAATGGCTGAATGAATGTGCGGTAATTGCCTTATTTAACGATGTTAAACATTTAAATGATTTTTAACAGTAACACGTTGACAGTGCGACTACTTTAAATATTCATATTTTGGTATTAGGCTACATACAGTGAAAAGATGACACATAATATGACACAGAATAGTGTGACGTATTTAATACAGATTAATAAAGGTTCATTATAATCTTATTCATCAGATCTCACAAACACTGCAGCGTCGCGATTAGGCCAGTGTAGAGCACTGACACCCTGTGGTGAAACAATCATGTATGATTACCAGTCACCGCTTTCCCAGATCGGTTTATGCTGGATTAAAACTTCACGTTCCGTTGAGTTTAGAAAATTCTGTTAACAGTAATCATCAGAATATGTTATCTCCTGTCTCTGAAAACACCCGGATTTTGAATCATCCCGCGAACTCTCATTTTATTAGGCGTTTAAGTCAACTAGATGATTACAGCACACTAAAAATATACATAACCAGAAATAACTGAGCCGTAACATTTAGAAACGGAAGTGCGTCACAAGGCTCAGTGCAAGTAGTCCATTACACAACTGAGTACTGAGTAACAGTAATTAACAACATTAGGGTTAGAAGTTGGGGTTTGGTTTAGTGTTTGTTGCTTGTAATAATGCATAATTTACTCTTATTACTATAGACAGTACATGCGTAATGTATCACAAATAATGAATGTATAATATAATAAGTGGTGGGTAACTTGCTGAGGCAAGTAACTCCAAAACACCCAAGTAACACCTAACCTTAACCCTAAAAATAAATAAACAAATAAAAAGTTTAACAACATTATAAGTAGATACAGCTTGTCTTTATGTTGCATACCAAATTAAACAAAAACTGGTGATTCCGTTCTGTCATTCAATATAAATACTTAAATTATTAAATTAAATGAATACATGAATTTATACTTTATTTTATACAAAATAAATATTATGTTGTATATTTAGACAGACACTTACAATGTCTATTGCCAGCTCAAGAAGGTTATATACATTTATGATGTATGCCTACTTGTGAGTTTACTATTGTAAGTTAAAGCCATGTAAATAAAGGGAACAGAACTTTTTTGAGTTGCTTAATAAATAATTCTTCTAATTAGAATGTGCTAATAAGATCAGTTCACTCAATGTATTAAAAAATGCAGTGTAAAATGATTGCTTTCATATTTTTTTCAAGTTCTAACAACACCTCCAATTTTTATCTTTTTTTTTAACGGATGTACAGATGCTGTGGTTGGAAATGTATGGTAATCTTAGTCTAATTTCTGTCAACAGATTTGCAAAAACAACTACATGGTAATGATGTTCGGGTATTCTTGAAGGTTGGAGTATTTTTAGACAGTTGCTGGGCTGTTCTGGGTGGTAGGTGACCCAAGCCAAAAGAACACATCCTAAAGTGTCTTTGATATTCTGTATATGCTGTAAGTCAGTGGGGTTTTTTTTCTTCTTCTTCTTCTTTGCTTATAAGAGTAACAGCACACCCCTCCTCATCACGCTGCATGATTTGAGGTGTCATTCAAGTAAGTGACAGAAAAGTGTGACAAGTTACATGCCAAAGCTGAACACTTTTAGAGTGTTTTCAAAAATGTGTACAGCAATGCTTCTGAAGTATTTATACTTTTACTTATGGAATGCTTTACTTATAGCCGTATCTGCACATTATGTGGGGACAGAAGAAAGTATTTTAAGACTGAAATAATTACATCGACTTTAAACAGGCTTGTGCTATCCCAGTGTCCCCTTCAGTGGAGTATATGCTTGGATGTGGGAGACGTCAAGCTGCAATGGGAACATAGTTCAATAAAGATAATGAAACTGAGCCGTTTTAATTTGCAGTTATCTCAAAGGGAAGTGATGCGTAAATCACGTGTTCCAGGCGTGAAGGGGAAATTCAATGCATTATAAAGATAAACGGTGGTGCAGAAGCTTTTCATTTTACTGTGTAATGTGAAGCACAGCTTTCTAGTTTGACATATACATATACTGAAGTCTGGAAAACATGGATTTGGGCACGTAGATGGACAATTTAGCCTAAATTAGCTTTTCCTTTTAACCTAATTTTGATCTTACTCCTTTATACCACATTTTAAATTCAAGTTGGGATTTGCTTAAAATCTTGAAGTTCAACGAAGATCTCAAATCTCAGCTTGATCTCACTAGTATCAGGTACTTAAACATACATTTTTGTTATATGCCTGAACATACAATATGAATGCATTAAGAGCATCTAAAGTATATGATTTATGTATGCATATACACATTTGCATATGCATACCCATACTGTGTACATATTAATATTTGTAAATGCATATACCTATTTGTGATATTGTCTAAAGAACCCCACAGCATAAACTTTTTTTCAACCTATTAAAGGCCTAAATCATAAATACAGTTCTTCCTATAAAACAAAAAGAAAAAAAAATACAGTAAGATTGTTTATCTAAAGCCCACTTCCACAGCATTACTGTTCTAGCTCTTACGCTGATTATTCTCGATCTCATTCCACAGCTCTTCCGGGCTCTTTTCTGCACTGTGACAGTCATACACACTGTTCCATGAATATCTTTATCACGTCTGATTGGGTGAAGTCTTTGTGATTTAGTGCTAGGAGAAAATAAATAGGAGCCAGATGCATATACAACTCACATACACATGCAATTGTGATGCTGACATTACAACCATCCCACTTCAGCTCTCTTTGTCTCATCGCTTGCAGTGGAGAGACGGCTATAACAATTTGTCACTGAAGATAATTATACTTTAATGTGTTAAAGAAAGCAAACACAGATATTGACTGGGCAGAGGTATTATAAGAAGTGCAGTGCAAGCCAGGGAAGAACCAAATTTAATTACAGAAGACAACGTGTGACTGCATGCAAAACACACCACAGTACTGTTTTAAAACTCAATTTTCTTTTAAATGAAATCAAATAAATCAATCGGCTTTGCACTGCAGCAAAGCGGTAATACACTGAATGATTAAGCAATCCAAGTTGGATTGCACATTTCCATATCAGGATTTATAACAAAGACTAAGTGATTTTTTTTATTTAAAATAACCTGACTGTTAATAAAAGGTGCACAAATAAAGATCCTGTCAGAATTTTGCACATTTTTCTTTGCATTTTCAACACATGTGTTTCTTTTTTTTTTTACACACCTATCTGGAATAGCTGATTCTGATTGGTCAGATGCAGTATTTTCCTGTCAGATACAATTGTGCTTCCAGGAAACCAATTACCTTAGCCTACCTATAGTGGTAGTTGTATGCCATTTTCACTCTTTTTCTTCTCACACAATAAGTCTGCATCAGGGGTTATTTTGTGTTATTAACCAGGTCACAAAATGTACATCTAAAGACCCCCATGAAATCAAGCTTTGTGGCTTTTATGATGAAATGCCATTTGTACTCAGAAGTTCCCAGTAGGAACTTTTAACTCAAACAGCCCCTCATGTAGGAGTTCCAATTTAGAAACTCAGATGAAACAAAACCACTCTAACTTCAGAATCCAAAATGGCTGCCAAGCACATCAGTAGTAGGTGAAACAGTAGTAATTTAGTGTTTATTAGCACTGTTTTTCTGTGTCTCAATAAAGTCAGTGGTGCACACAGTACTTTCCAGTCTATCTGTCGACATGTTACTTGCCATTATCCGTGCAAAATACCTTGCATCCTGGTTTCTGAATTGTGTTCTGGAACTGGGGTGTGACATCATTCCCAACTCCAACATCTGACTTCTGAGGGAAATTAAACGCAGCATTAGTTCTATATGGTAGTGTACTTCTTAAGTCTCTACTGCACAATATTGCCTCAGTGTACCAAACTTTTTTTCTCAATCTCACAGTGCATATAAGATGGCAGTAACTGGTTAAAACTGAAGGAAAGTATTTTGAATAAGCTAATACATTTTAGCCACACAACAATCTGTGTGTTTTTTAAAAGTTTTTTTTTTTTTTCCTAGCATTGTGAACCATGTGGAGGATGCACATTTTCAGTCCAAAAGGGCATTTATTTATTTTTTTGCCCATTAAAAATACAGTATAATAAACATTTTTTAAAGTAAACATCATTTTTAAATTTATAAGGAACTTTTATTGCATAGAAGAAACACTGTCTGAGAGGAACAGCTAATAATGCAGTCCATATTATGTAATAAAAGTGTATAAAAAGTGCACTTTCATAATGAATGTAAAGAGAGTTAATATATATACATAATACAGGGCTAATTTTGTTATCTTATACTTGTTATCATTTATAAAATAACCTTTTAGCATTTTAAGCATTTTAAGTCTTTCTCTTCTAGGAAAAGTGATTTAGGGTGTTTTCACACCTGGCTCCTAGATCCGTGGCAAAACAATCGGTCCAAGATCGCCTGAATGAGGTGGTCTCAGCTTGATTAAATACAAACTTTGGAGCGGTTCGGTTGTAGTGAGAAAGCAATCCGATCCAATGGACTAACGATTATATCACAATGTATGATGGGTAATTACGTAAGTTCCGTAAAAAAGCAGTAGCTATCTTGTTTTGCCAATACCTGTTAAAATGAAACTGTGAATGTCTGTGGGTGAGCACGTCTTTGACATTCAAAATAAGAGTGCACATTTTCATTTTATAATGCCATTTTATTGCTCTTCTTTGTAGTAAGTGCATTTTAAAAATGTTTTCCAGACAAATCCTGGACTCCTGCTCAAAATGATATATTAATATAACGAAGGCTACAAAAACAACAATAAGCCCCCGAAGTTGTTGTCGTACCATCCTGACGGATGACAGCTGAGCGGAATCCTGGAAAATAAACTATGGAACTTTGACCAATAAGAGGACAGTTTACTCACGTGTGACTTTGTATTAACAAATTTAGTCCGTTTAGAAACGTTGCCGTGTGAAAGCGAATCGCACCAAGAATAAAAAGCAACATTGTAATAATTTTAATCCCTGTTTCGGAACAAAGCAATGGATCTACAGGTGTGAAAGGACCCAAAATATCGATGACTCGAGTTGCACTGCACAGATTTCTGTCCAATTAAATCTCTCTAGAATAAAAAGCCCCTCCTTTTCTTAGTCGTGGCTGTTACACTACTGGCTATTTAATTAAAAAGATATTTCACAACCCAAGTCCTGAAATTTTACACCTCAGCTTCCTACACTGGCGATAAAATGGCACTTGTAGATGACAATATAATGTAACCTTGAAGCCATTCTTAAAAACGACAAAATATCAAACCATGTGACATTTATTTCAAAGAAAAATAGTACATGCACACTTTTCAAGAAAAATCTGACAGATGATAGTAAATCATGTTTATAGTTAATGAGAAAAAGGTTATTCAGAAATCTAATGCATATATTTCAAGTGCTACTTAAATGTCAAAAACTTTATGTACTGCACATACAGTACAAATATCATGTTCTTTATACCTATTATTTGCTTCACCTGTCAAATGCCAGCAAAAAGGAATACAAAGACATTTGTTTAATTTCTTTTTTCCGTCTCAGTTTTCATAGGCCTGTAATGAATTTTAATGCTTAAAGTTATCAACTGTGGAAGCAAACGATTTCACACAGTTGCGATAAATGTAGTTTTTTTTTTTTTTTTTTTGGCAATTTGATGTCTGCTGTTCATATTGTTATACAAATGAAAATTAACTAAGTCCAAGGTGCACAGTTTACCTCTCATTTAGAAAGACACTCTGTGTTTGACTGTAAGCCGGGTTGCTATTTCACAAGATTAAAACATAACCTAGGTGTACTTCCATAGCATTTAATATAACTATTGAAACAAATGGCAACATTTCAATTTGAGTTTTTATTTTTATATATATATATTTTAAATATTATTACTCCTAATTGATCCAGATATGACAATACATGCTAAACCAAATACATGTGTTTTCAACCACATCCAGAAGTAAGAGTTCTATTTTAGCTCCTTTGGACTGCATCCAATATGACGTTGGGCGGCTTTTGTGCTGTGATCATGAAGAAAGCTTTTGTCTTTATCTGGTCTTTTGAATATTAATTCTCTTCTTAGAGTGAGCGGTCAAAGTGCTCTCCTCATCATCAGCTTGGGCTGCAGTTTGAAAAATCACAGACTGAAGACACTGCCAGGTCAAGTACAGATAAAAATGAAACAGATGAGGGACTGAATGAAGCGTTTCCTGTGGACACTGTGAAATCATCTATGTCTAATCAACTCCAGTGTTTAATTTCTATGAAGTTAAATTCAGCTGCATTTAGCTGTAGGAGGTCATTAAACATGGGTGATTTTCTCAAAGGTTCGGCAGAATATCTGCTTAATGTGTTATTTTGCACCTCGTAGCACCTTGAAACAAAATGAGATCAACTAATCATCCGTGCGTATTACGCACAGAAGATTTTATGTGAACCCAATGCAGTATTAAAGGGCTTCTACAGTATTAAAGGAACAAAAACAAACCCTATTTTTTTAATTTTGTCTGAGAAAAAGTAACTGATACCATGCTTTAATTAACGTTCTGTGGTGTTGCACTTGCTTTCACTATTATTGAGTGCAGCCTTGTTTCACAGGTCATAGACTGCAAAAGCCATCAGCCAAAACATCCATTGTGAATTTCAAATTCTCAGACAAACCAGTCAAACTGACCATCTGTCTGTTAACTGACCATCTGATGCATACAGTACTTTACATGCATGTAAAGTACTATATCTTGAGGTTGATAATTGCCGATATTGAGTGCTCCAACTTCAACTATGAACTACAATGTTTGCCTCAATAAATTCCTAATTTGCTGCTTATTAATAGTTAATAAGGCAATTGTTAAGTTTAGGTATTGGGTAAGATTTAGGTACACTAAAAAAATGACAGTGAATTTAACGGTAAAAGACTGTAAAAATGCTACAGTAAAATCCTGTTAAATGGTTAACGGTAAATTCCCCTATTATATACGGTGAAAAACTGTATTGGACATTGGATGTAATTTTATGGTAGTATACCATTTTTCGAAGTGGAAAAGAACGTAAAATTACAGTATAACCGTAAATTGACATTCCCAGAATTCCCTGGAAACTATGTTTCTTCTTAGTTTTGTTTCTTATCAGTTTTGTACATTACAGTTGTATGTTACATCTAATGTTGTTAAATTAATGTTTAGTGCATTTTTTCAGTTTCATGTGTGTTACCATGATATTGTTTAGTGTTTGCATGAATGACACTGTGCACCTTCTATATTTATGTTAGTATTTAAAAGTTGTTTGTGATGAGCTTTGGTTCATCATGTACAGTATTTTCTCATCACTTTCTCATCACCACCTGCTTTTGGTGGTTATCAGCGTTTTACAAAGATACAAAAGAGGTTTAGTACTTTAATATGTTGGTTAACATTACATCAGTTAATGAAATTACAGTATTTAAAAGTAAATTTAAGTTAAAACTTTGCTACCGTATTTTTTAACTGTAAAATTCAGGCAAGCACAGCTGCTGTTTTTTTTTACAGTAAATTTTACAGATTTTTTTTTTTTTTTTTTTTTACAGTGTATCTAAAATATGGTCATGTAGAATAAGCCATTAATATGTGCTTTATAAGTACTAATAAGCAGCCAATATGCTAGTAACATGCATGCAACAAGCAGTTAATAGTGAGAAGTGTTACCCTGTGTTGTAGTCCTTGTAAAACACTTACGAATTAGAAAAATACTTGCTCAGTATTCATTCCTGACACATATTGAGGAGAACATTTAGGTGGTTCATTAACAAAATGTCTGTAATTTTTTGTTGGGAAAAGGTCCAGTTATATTGCCAGTAGTGTAGTGATGTATGAAGCACAGCTCACACAGAAATCCCTTTTAAACCAAGTAGGTTTATGTTGCTCAACTTGGCAAATTCACACAACCTTTCGCCCTCAAGCAAAATTTCTGAATAGGTGGAATCTAGATAACTGGATTTCACCTGCAAAAACTCACCAAACAATGATAATATGACCACACCTTTAAATTTAGAGCATGCATGACCTATATGATGCACAATACGTGCCAACAGTAACATAATTCATTTTCATTTGTGCTAATGATTTTTTAAGCCTACAAGCACCAGTGCTTACACCTAAAAACAAACATACGGCATTGAGGCAGGCGGAAGTCAAAACTAACTATACTGTCTCTCACCATCCTACACAGCATTTTCTCATTTCTCTTTTCATCGCAGAAAGATTTTCCAGAAGAGGCTCCAAAGTGCTCAGAGCTGAAGAAGAGACTTATACAACAAGATAATCACACTTCTTTACAGGAGATTAGATAGTATCGCTGCGCAGTATTCTTCTCGTGATTTGTGTACGAAGCTGAACAAGAAAGGGACTGATTATCTTTGTTTTGCAGCAGCAACATTGCTGGTCATATAATTAGAGTAATTACTCCAACGCTATCATGCTAACTGAACCCCACTCCACCCCCATCCACTCACTGCTATTGTGAACACACAAGTACTTTGATCACCATGGTAACAAGCTGTACTAAACCAACAACAATAAGTTGACATGCTATGAGGGTCAATAATAAATCCAACAAGAACAAAAACACACTTATTCTGAGATTTACTGATTGAACTTCATATGAAAATAAAATCTCTCTCTCTCTCTCTCTCTCTCTCTCTCTTCAGTAAGGATGTTATTTTTTTTCTTTATCTGCCAATAAAACGTGTGAAATGTGCATATTGCACTTAATTGGAAAACGAAATTTCATCTTTTACATTTTTGCATGTTTTCCATTTACATTCAATGTATACGGTTAATTTTGATAAGGGGAAAAATATCTGTGAATAAAAGAGCTGGGTCTGACAATTAATTTGAGCTACACTAGCCTTCCATATTACTTGAAATGAATCAAATGCACAGGGAAATACAAACACTGAACTTTATGCAAAGCTGCAAAAATGAGATTGTATATTAAACAATCCAAATACAAGTTATAAACTTATCTTACTAATGTTTTGCTGCTGACCTTTGATTTTTACATTCCGCCATGCAAAAGACATTATAGTTAAATGTCACATCTATTTTTTATTGCTTAAAAAATACAGTCCCCCTACACCTGCAATGTTATCTCATATGTATTTTATATCAAATGTACTTCTACATTTACTCATGTTTGCATAGAATGTGCAATTCTGATTTACTGACAGCATCTAAAATGTAAATTATTTACATACAAACCTTACAGACAAACAAATGTTTATGAATCATTTAATGAATATTTAATTCATGGAATTAATCGGTTGGTTCTAGTGATTTTCTAGTGAAGTTTTAAATTATAGTTATTTAACACAGCTGCCTCATTTATTTATTTATTTATTTTAATCTGAATCTGTTCTGTCTCAAGAAGCATTACAATAAAAATGTTGTTTCGGTGATATTAGGTGCTCATTGGTTAATTGGTGATACGGTTTAGGGATCAAATATATGTACTAAACCAACAACATATGGAACTAAATTAATATTCAGGTGAAGTCAAGTCACCTTTATTTATGCAGCACTTACGATTTACAGAAAAAAAATACAGAAAAATAGTGTCAATAATGCATACAAAATTTCTGCTGTTAATCAGCTCTAAAAAGAGGTAAATAGCAAAATACATAATAATGTTTATATTTTCTAAAATGACAGCATTAATGTTGGACATTCTACTAAATGTATAAATGTTATGTCAACCAGGCTGGTTTCTGATAGCAGAGTACTGGAAATATATTGTACCGTAGAGGTTGAACCCAGAGGTTCATTTCGCTTTTAGTGTAAATAAGCCATTCATCAGCTGTTCGTTTTGCTTTTTCGCATCACATTTGACTAATGTTTGGCTAAAACAGAATCCACTACTCTCAAAAAAAAAAAATATTGCCTTCCACTACAACTCACTTTATTCTTCATTCAGCAGATTCTGGCACTTCATGTTCAGTTATACCGCTCGCGAGAGCCAGTGGCTTTTAGCGACTACATAATATTAAACCTAGTTGCCAGCGCGCTATATTTTGAATGTGAATGCAATTACAAATTATATTTGAGCACTAATGGCATAGAAAATTAGTATCAAACATCAATAAAAAAATGACATTTTAACATTTTGACTGAACTGTCCCTTGTCGGCATTAAATCTATTTTTTGCATCCATGTTGTAGATTTTATTGTAAACTATTTGTTTCATTTTTTTTTTTATTTTAATAGTTTAAAAAGTTTTGATATTGTAATGATTAATTTAAAATGTTACAACAGGAACAGTCCAGACCAGTTCCCTTTGGTCAAGTATGTGGGATCAATCTTTTAATCGCTTAAATCCCATGTTCATCACCACCCATTTTTGACTGAAATGCTGACATTTCAAAATCCAGTCATCAACTGATAAATAGAAACAAGTCTTTGCACTACATTTTTTGATAGTCGGTTACACTTGTATGTCACAATATGGCAGAAAAGTTAGTTGTATTTCATCATGACTCTAAAAGCACAAGGAATACCTCTTTTTCTATAATTCAGAAGTTGGCGTTCACTCTCCCATAATTAATAGCACCATGCTGAGCCATTGGCTGAACAGACAGATCGACTTCTTAGTCAATACATGTAGTTATTCCTGTTTCAGTGAAGACTTGAACAACGAGGTCGTCAAAGAGCTCTGCATAATCACTACCAGAGTGACTCAAGCTTCACATGTGGAGTTGAGACCTGTGCTGGAGGTTCAAACTCATTGATCCAGTCTCCAGTAGCTCTGACCTTTAGGGAGATGTAAAGCTTCATCTCAGACACGTGGGCTGGGTGGGAATGTGCAGCCGAGACTGTAAAACAGAACTGCTCTGTCTGTCTGAATGGCTGAACTGCAGCCTGTGAAGCCCACGGTGAGAATTTATTAGTTTAAAGGAGAAAGACATAAGCGAGAGGACGCAACAGGTGCTGAAAGCAGAGAGAAGGCTGTTTGAACTCTACAGTCAGAATCCACAAACCACCCAAGACTATGAAAACTGACTTTTGTGGTAAAGAAATAATGGCTTCTGAAGGAATGAATGGAATATATAAGAAGAAAATAACTTTTTGTATCCAAGTCAATATACTGTAGAATGGTTTGCATTCAAGACACAGCACTGAGTATTGAATGCATCCTTGACCTTTGCAGAACAATACTAAATACTTAATTTAGTATAACACTGCACTTGATTAGTTTTTTTACCATGCACAGCTGTGGATATCTTCAGTTCATCATATAAAAATTATTATTGCAGCTGCATAAAGAGGTACAAAAGGTGTTTATGTAATTTATAGAATTTGTTTGTGTTGCTTAACGCTCAACAAATGGGTAGTTGTTCCCTAAAATCTTTATGCAAGATTTTAAACATAACATAGTATTTAGGTTACAATTATGAGATCGCAAAAAACAGAAACTTAACCAAAAGACTAGTCTGATCATTTACAGTTCACGTCTAAATGATAGCTTTCAAATAAATAGCTAAATGTATCCTTAGAAATGTTCAATAAAAATTTATTTATACCATATCATGTTTATTCCATATTAATAAGGGGATTAGCTTTATTAAAGGGTTACTCCACCTCAAAATGAAAACTTTGTCATTGATCACTTACCCCCATGCCGTTCCAAACCCGTAAAAGCTTCATTCTTTCGTCTTTGGAACACAATTTAAGATATTTTGGATAAAAAAAACAGGAGGCTTTTGACTGTCTCATTGACTGCCAGGTAAATACCACTGTCAAGACCCAGAAGAGTATGAAAGACATCGTCAAAATAGTCCATCTGCCATCAGTGGTTAAATCTGAATTTTATGAAGCGATGAGAATACTTTTTCATGCAAAGAAAAAAAAAAAGATTTTATACATATGGGGGGGGGGTTCAAGTTTTGCCAGGAGCAAAGTTATAAGTGTGCAATACACAGGCTTGGTCCTGTAGTCAGTGTTACAAGCCATTTTTATAGAAATAAAATCAATTTAGTTCAGCTGGACATGGGACGCTACATATCTGAGGGAGGTGCCGTGCGTGACGTGTCTGTTTCAGGCAGTGCGGAGCTGCAGGAGTCTGATGCGAAATGACTGGTGGCGGATCCAAAAGCACAAGATAACGTCTCTGTTACGTATGGTAACCCTCGTTCCCTGATGGAGGGAACGGAGACGTTGTGTCAAGTCTACGACACTAGGGGTTGCTCTTGGGCATCTCTGATAGTTTTGAGAAAGGCCAATGAAATTGGGTGTGCAGATTTTGCATAGCTGGCCACGCCCCGGGCATCCGGGTATAAATAGGGCAGCGCATGCTCTGCTCACTCGTTCTGATCTGAGGAGTCGAAGTGTCTCAACTCACTCAGAGGCGGTCCAGAGTTGTGGCATGGAGGACACAACGTCTCCGTTCCCTCCATCAGGGAACGAGGGTTACCATATGTAACATTCCCTATCTGTCGTACACTCCGAGTTGTGTCAAGTGTACGACACTAGGAGTCCCTATATAAGCACGCCACAAGTCTGGCCGCATCATGAGTGATCGGGTGCAGATAGTAACAAGCCAAAGTGTTAAAATAAGTGCAGCTCACCTCTTCATGACCTTCCAACGTCCAAGAACTGACCTGTTGCAGCAGAGTCCTGCAGCCGGGCCTTCCTCAGTGGAGCGGCTGAGTGTCTTGAGAACGTTGGGAAAGTGACTATTTCCAGTGGGAAAAAGGCACTACGGAGATCACAACCTGCCTGGAGGGGGGGTATGAAGTGAATATCATTAGATATGGAACCTGAAATGGGTCTCATGCTAGGAGAGACTACCAAATTCAGATCCTGGGGACAAACCTGTCTTCAGGGGAAACACCGCACCACAGAGAGTTATAGGTGGAATTACACACATGGGGCCACATAAGGAGCCACTACATATGGGGCACAAATCCAACCAAGAGTTAGTAAAGTAATATACCTTAATATAAGTAATATAATAGTAGTAAATACCTTGCGTTGAATTTTGCTGCGAGTTCCTCAGCCGAACTCTGCCACGTCCAGAAGTGCCAAGTGATGGAGAAGGTGACCGGGGTTCACGTCAGGAAACCTACTGAAAATTAGAAGCGTAATCACCATTAGGGGAAGCGCTTACTCAAGCTCTACACCTGACCAGAGTGCTGAGTCAAAAGCTTGCGTTTAAGACTCTAGCTGATACTGGTTCCATGCACAAATTGTAAAATCTGGCAAATGTGTTAGGTGTAGCCCAACCTGCGGCTCTACAGATGTCTGTTAACGAGGCCCCGTTCGCAAGGGCTGCCGAGGTTGAGAAGGCTCTCACTCCTAGTGGGCAGGGTAAACCTCTGTACGGACCGCGTCCACTAGCCAGTGGGAGATCCTTTGCTTGGAGACAGCTTTCCCCTTCAGCTGTCCTCCATAACAGACAAAGAGCTGCTCTGAACATCTGAAGGGCTGAGTACGTTCCATGTAAATGTGCAGGGCACGGACTGGGCATAACAAGGTCAGGTTGGGGTTCCTGGGAAGAAATAGCTTGCAGGGTCACCACCTGGTCTCTGAAGGGAGTGGTGGGGACCTTGGGCACAAATCCAGGCCGGGGTCTCAGGACAACGTGAGAATCCGCCGGCCCAAATTCCAGGCACGAACTGTTGACGGAGAGGGCTTGAAGGTCTCCCACTTTTTTGACAGAAGTGAGCGCAGTCAGGAGAGCCGTCTTCAAAGAGAGGGCGTCAAGTTCGACTGACTGAAGAGGCTCAGATGGATCCTGATGTAGGCCTTGGAGGACCACAGCAAGGTCCCAAGAGGGGATAAGGTGCGGCCGAGGAGGGTTTAGTCTCCGGGCGCCTCTAAGAAACCTGATTACAAAATCGTGTTTCCCCACCGATCTGCCACCCACCAAGTCATGATTAGCTGATATAGCTGCCACATGGACCTTGAGTGTTGAGGCAGATAGGTGCCTATCCAGGCCTTCTTGAAGGAAGGATAAAACTGATTCGATGTCACATCTCCGTGGGTCCTTCTGCCGAGAAGAACACCAGTTCACAAAAATGCGCCACTTTAGGTCATACAGCCGCCTGGTGGAGGGGGCTGTGGCCTGTAAGAGGGTGTTCACCACTGATCGTGAAAGGTCTCTGAAGTCCTCCTGGTCGCGTCCAGGGACCATAGGTGGAGGTTCCAAAGATCTGGGCACGGGTGTCAGATTGTGCCCTTCCCCTGAGAGAGGAGGTCTTTCCTCAGAGGAATGCGCCAGGGAGGGGCTAATGCCAGGAGCACCAGATCCGAGAACCAGGTTCTGTTGGGCCAGAAGAGGGCCACCAAGAGAGTCTGTTCCTTGTCCTCCCTGACATTGCACAGGGTCTGTGCAATGAGGCTCACTGGGGGAAACGCATACTTCAGCCGGTCCTTTGGCCAACTGTGTGCCAGTGCATCTATACCGAGGGGGGCCTCGGTTAGACCGTACCACAACTGGCAATGGGTGGATTCCGGTGAGGCAAAAAGATCTACTTGTGCCTGGCCGAATTGACTCCAAATTAGCTGGACCGACTGGGGGTGGAGCCTCCACTCGCTTCCAAACAAAACCTGCCGTGACAGAGAATCGGCCACACGATTGGTTTCGCCTGGAATGTGGGTGGCACGCAGAGACCTGAGTCTGTGCTGGCTCCACAGCAGGAGATGGCGGGCTAGTTGTGATATGCGAAAGGAGCGTACACCACCCTGGTGATTGATGTAGGCCACAGTCGCTGTGTTGTCTGACCAGACCAACACATGCTTGCCCTGAATCAAAGGTCGGAACCTCCACAGGGCTAACAGTACTGTCAACAACTCTAGGCAGTTGATGTGCCAATGCAGTCGGGGGCCAGTCCAGACCCCGGAAGCTGCATGCCCGTTCCACACAGTACCTCAGCCTGTCTTGGAAGCATCTGTGGGTACTTACAAGGGTACTCCTGACCACAGGAACACAATGTCCGTCCAAGGGCTGAGTGTCTTGCGACATGAAGGTGTGATGTTCACACGAAACGTGCCTCTGTGCCATGCCCATCTCGGGACTCGAGTATGAAGCCAGTGTTGTGGCGTTCTCATGTGCATCAAACCCAGTGGTGTGACTGTGGCTGAGGATGCCATGTGCCCCAGGAGCCTCTGAATTTGTTTCAGGGGGACTGTAGACCCGCGTCTGAGTGTTGCCGCACACCTCAGCACCGCGCTCTGGGGAGAGACGCGCAGACATACTGACCAAGTCCAGTTCTACACCGAGAAAAGAGATTCTCTGCGCCGGGGAGAGTTTGCTCTTTTCCCAGTTGACCCGAAGTCCCAACTGAGCCAAGTGGTTGAGAACCACTAATTGAGAATGCGGATGCCCACTTCCCTGAGGGGGGCAAGGGCAGCCTCCGCTACCTTCGTAAAGACGCGGGGCGACAGGGAGAGGCCGAAGGGAAGAACTTTGTACTGATACTCCCGTCCTTCGAAGGCAAACCGCAGCATTTTTGCCTCGAACCGAGGTAGAAAGAACACCGTGGAACTTGGGCGGACGACTCGCAAAGTGGATCGCATAGCCGAGTCGAATGGTCCTGAGGAGCCAGCGGGAAGGATTGGGGAGTTTCAGCTCGGCGCGGAGCAGGTGGGGGTTGCTGCTTCGGCGGAGCTGGGCTGGCACTCGCTGCACGCCGAGGCAGGATGTGCTTGATGGCCTAGGTCTGCTTCTTCACCGTGCAGAAGAATGTTGAAGAATTTTCAGTCTTCAATGACGGATGCGGACGTGGTGACGTCACGCGACAATTGTTGCTTATTGTCATTGTGTTTTTCCAATGAATTTTAATGAATATTCAAATTAATAAAATTAGTTTTATTTCTCTTTTGTGTTACAAAATTTACATTTATTTATTTTAAACACTGCACCCCCAGCACCCCCATTTTTTCTTTAGCTCCGAATCAGGGAGTTCTGCAGCACCCTCAGCACCCCTACTTCCGGCAGTGATTAATGACAACATTTTCATTTTGGGGTGGAGTAAACCTTTAAGGGGAATATTCATAACAATTTTTAACTGTTATTTTAAATGACAATATTTCACAATATTTTGTTTTTTGATTAAACAAATGCAGCCTTGGTGAGTATAAGAGACATTTAAAACAATTAAACATCTTGCCAAGATTTTTTGAACGGTAGTAGATCCAGATATTCTGGTATAGGTATTGGGTATATTCTAGGTATACTGTAACACAAAAAGGGCAATGTAAGTGGTTATGTTAATTCATGTGATTCATGTGAAAACTTTATTCAAAAAGATAAGTTATTAAAAAAATAGTTTTTTTTATGAGTTACATGTTAAAAGACTGTTTTGAGAAACTAAGAGAGGAACATTGATGGAGAAAGAAAATAGAAGAAGAGTGAAGAATGGTTCTCAAGGGCAGAGCCTGTTGAGATTGAGGTATTTACGAGCACAAACAGTGATGCCGCCGTGGCAGAGCAGAGTGACAGTGACGGACGCCTGAGCAAATCACTCCATGAGGACTCCGCAGAGTCGAGACGCCTTGCTTTATTGTGTACAGGTTAAAAGGCTGAGTTTTCACTGAAGCCCGTCAGTCTCCGCCCTGGACTTGTTTTGATCTATCAAGTGTCAGGACAATAACATTGTCAGCAAAGCCAGTGAAAGCAGGCCCAGAATAACACTGAGGTAATAAACGCTTCATGAGTGCAGTCACTGTCAGACTGACTGGGGAAAAGTTCCTAGAAACTTTTAACCTGCGATAAAAGCTCTCGGCTGATGGTAATCAGTATTGGTTTGTGAAAGGACGTGAAGGGCGGTTTGTGGTGGTGAAAAGCTTTCAGGCGACAAGAGGAAGTGAGAAAGTGCCAAGGACAGTCAAAGAAGAGTTATAATGACATCTTGAAGTGCACTCTTGAGAAATTAAAGACTGTTGAATGCTTAACCATCTGGAGTACCTGAAAAGGACTATTAAAGAAGTATTTGTGTTTCATTTAAAATTAAATTGATATTAAATGTGCTTAACTGCCAGTGTGAAAGAAAGAAAGTTCTGTAGAAATATTACATTGTGGTTATATTACAATGAGTTGTTGTTTTTTAGATACTGTAGATCTATTTAGCAAATTGGCCAAAGTTATTAAAGGTCATTAAAGGCATCACATTTTGTAAAGATATTCAAGAGCTTTATTTAATGTAATTCATAGAAAAAAGTTATAATCGTAATTGTGGGTGCTGATTCCTGCCTAATTTATAATTTCAAGATTACTTTTGCCATCATAGAATGAAAAAAAGGGAATTATGGTGGATAACATAAAGGAAATGTATCCATTTTTCAAACTGCACATGATAATGTAGTTCACTTAAGCACCACAATGTTAATTTTGTAAAGACAAAAACTATTGATTGTATTTGTGTGCGCGTGTGTGTGTGTTTGTAATGAAGATGCTGCTGGAGTTTTAGAATCCATATAAAATATGCAAAGTTAGAGAATAAAACCCACAGAATAGACCAAGGCCAAAATCCATAAGTTTAGACAGTGATACTACACTTTTTTTCCTATTGACATCTGTTTATACACATGTGAATGTGGGAGACCAGAAATGCAGGCTCACGCAAAAAAGTTTTGCATTTCGCTGTGTTGCATGGCTCAAGTTTGGTGAACTACTATTTGTTATTATTTGTTATATACTGTTTTTTTTTAAAGGCACCAGAGCTTGATCTCTTTTGTGTCAGTGTCCGAAGTGTAACAAATCCGACCTCTGTGGTTCTCCCCAATCGTCACCAGAGGTCGCTATCTCCTGTGTATTGATCCTGCCACTCACACTCCATTTCCCATAACCCCGTACGTGGCTCTGACCCTATGGACAACCATTTCATGTTCCTTCCCTATATAAACTTCTGGGTTTCGCACCCACATTGCGGAGTCTTGTTTTGCCCCGGTGGACATTTCTGAGCGTTCTTTGATTACTCTATTGGATTATTGTGTTTTGACCCTGGACTGTATTTCTCGTTGTTTGATTCTTATCTGCCTGCCTTTTGACCCTCTGCTTTGTTTACGGACTATTGTTTGCTCTGCCAGCCGCCTGCCCTGACCACACGCCTGTCTAATGACCCTACCTCTGTCTCATCTCTGATAACCCTGTTTTGCTGTGTACCAACCCTGCCTGTTTCACTGTGTTTTTGCAATAAACGCTGTAAATGGATCCTAACTCCGCTGACCCATCATTCCAGAAGACTTCGCCAAACATCGATCCAGCAGCGGTTTACAGATTATCAATGGAAGTCTCAGCCCAGCGTTCTCACAGCTCATCAGGAACAACTCACACGTCTCACGACTCTCACCGAAGAAATGGTAAAGACTTTACAGCCGCTGCGTTTACTTTCATCTGCCATTAGCTTCGGCACCCCAAGCACCGCCGTTGAATCCTCCCATCGCCAGCCCTCACTTAGCTTACCCGGAGAAGTCTGACGGCACGCCGGCTAAATGTAAGGGGTTTTTGCTTCAATGTTCTCTGTTTGTCACACAACAACCTGCTTTATACCCCACTGAGGAGAGTCGCATTGCTTTTGTTTGCTTACTTTTAACCGGCAAAGTTTTAGATTGGGCCACTGCTGTTTGGAATTTGAATCGACCTGCCTTTCCCTCATTTTAAACTTTTCTCCAGCGCTTTAAAGAAGTGTTTGATTTCCCCGAGGGAGGAGACAGCGCGGGTGAACAGATTCTCACGTTGCACCAGGGGAAAAATACCGCAGCAGAATATGCTCTAGCCTGCCGTACGATTGCTGCACAAACTGGCTGGCCGGACGATCCATTAAAACTGCATTTTCGGAAAGGCTTGAGTCACGAACTACAGGCTGAGCTCGCCTGTCGGGACGAGGGAAAAATTTTGGATGAACTGATCGATCTAGCTGTTCGTATCGACAATCTCATTCGCTCAAGGAAACCGAACAGGAGCTTGACGTTCTGTTTACTGAACCCTCCTTTAATTCCCGAACAAGAAGCCATGCAAGTGGGACACACACGACTTACTCCAGAGGAAAGAAATTGTCGTTACCAACTGAATCTCTGCCTATATTGCGGTGAATCCGGCCACATGAAAGCCTGTCCTGTCCTTCCAGACCCAAACAGCACACTTCCACTGCTGTGAGTCAATCTCCTCACACGTCTAAGTCTGTTAAGATCCCTGTCAGCATTATTTTTTCTGATAAACAGATTAACACTACAGCTCTGATAGACTCTGGTGCAGCAGGAAGCTTTATTGATGTTGACTTCGCTAAAAGTCATGGTCTACCTCTCATACCCTGTAAATCTCCTTTGGCAGTGGCAGAGCTAGATGGAAGACCTCTGGGCGCCGACCGAGTTCAAAACACCACTTGCAACATCCGTCTGACCACCGGCACTCTACATACCGAAATCATCCGTTTCTTCATAATCCAAGCACCCAATAATCCTGTCATATTTGGGTTCCCCTGGCTTCAGCTATGAGGGGGCAGAAGTTTTTTCCTTTTCTCAGCCCGAAACTGAATCCATGAAAGCTTACATAGAAGAAGAACTGGCCAAGGGCTTTATTGCTCCTTCCACCTCTCCTGCATCTGCTGGTTCTTTGTTAAAAAGAAAGATGGCAGTCTCCGGCCCTGCATCGACTACAGAGGCTTAAATTAAATAACTTTCAAGTATCGATATCCTTTGCCCCTAGTTCCACCAGCTTTAGAACAACTCCACTCAGCTCAATACTTTCCCAAGCTCGCAATACTTTACCTTCGCAATGCCTATAATTTGATTCGCATCAGAGAGGGTAATGAGTAGAAGAGCGCCTTTTCCACCACTTCTGGCCACTATGAGTACCGGGTCATGCCCTTCAGGCTAGTCAACAGTCCTTCTGTGTTTCAGGCCTTCATTAACCTTTTTGCTTGGCAGATGGGTCATTGTTTACATGGACGATATTCTCGTTTACTCAGATTCCTTAGAAACTCACATCACGCATGTCAGAGCTGTGCTGTTATGTCTCATCTCCCACCAACTGTACGCCAAAGCTGAGAAATGCGAGTTTCATCAGACCTCAACCACATTCTTGGGTTATGAAGTAAGTCCTGAGGGAGTGGCTATGGATGATCGCAAGGTTCAGGCAGTCTTGAATTGGCCCCGACCAACAAACATCAAGGAATTGCAGAGGTTCCTTGGATTTGC
>JAHKKF010512437.1:3422-14678 GCA_019740295.1 Labeo calbasu | reverse complement strand
CCGGGTGAAAACTTTTTGAATTTGTAGATCAGGGTAAATGTAAAATGGTAAAATAATTAACATTTTGCAGATTCTGTATGTAAACATTTGACCTCAACTGTATGCATCCATAGCAACACTGGAGGTTTATGCATTTCCTGTGAATCAAATATCTGACCCTGGCGGTGCACCATGCTCTTCTGTTTAAGCTACAGTGATGTGTATCAAAAATGTAACTATAACAGATGAAAATATTGGAATCAGTGATTTTGGTTCTGGATGAGGGGAACACTTGCCAAGACCAGAGTGAACTGAGCAAAACAACTGCCAATATAGTACATGTGTTCTCATAACTCATATATTTTCCATCCCCAGTTATTAAAAAATGTGCAACAAGCTAATAAATAATTAAAGTCCTCAAAACAAGCAGATGTTGCCAACAATATAGTGATCACTACCTTCAAAACACAAGGAGGTTAATTCATTTGCTGCTTATATAGTTTAGATCTATTTAACTGAGAGTGTAAATGTATATAATACTGATGATAAAATACTATTATTTTACTTACTTACAAAAGTGAAACACTTTGGTGTTTCACAGTAGATGAGGCCCAGGGGGGTTTCTCATAGATATATTCAAGAGCAGTAAGTATAATGTGTTTATACTTTACAGCTCTGCAGATCTGAGTGTTTTTATCCGTTTCAGCTGAAGTGAATTTCCCTCAACCAACAAACACACACCCACCACTCATACATACACTCCCTAAAACACACACACAGTTCCAGTTGCAGAAACACAAAGCTTTATTGTTAAACTCTGAGTTAGTCAGAGCCCACACAGTCCTGTTAAGGCTTGCATGCAGCTGAAAACACCATCATGAGCATGAGTCGGGAATTTATGTGTGCTACTGAGAGACTGAACATATTATTCTGAAAAATGACAACATCTTTAAACATTTTAGGCATAAATAAGTGGGCATGTTATTAATGGCAAAATACAAAAGGTTTGAGAAAAAAAAACGTACTAGCCCTAGAATTAAATAAAAATGCAAAAATAATGACTGTGTTCAAACAGGTTTCACAAACACTGCCCTCTCCGCCACTGGTCAGTCCCACCCCAAACTCACGCTATTAGCTGAGTCAATGTTGCTGCATTGGACTGGTGGGGACAGACCAATGTTTTGAAAATGCCATGAGCCATTTGGTGTTAGCTATTTCTGATGAAATATTAGCAACCAGAGACATTTATGTCTGGTGTGGTGTGGTATTTTGTTTATGGTTGTTAAAGAGCTGCTTTTAAAAACCACAGTCTCTCTGGACTGTAACGTATGTGTTTGAGAACTCAGGGCTGGTGAGAGAAAATAATTTGGAGAAAGACAATATCATAATTTGCACTTAAAAGAGAAGTGACAACCATATTTATCTGTATAAGTGGTGCACAAAAGTAACCCACACTGTCGTTCAAAAGTCTGGGATCAGTAAGATTTTTCATGTGTTTTTAAAGAAATTTTTTTATGCACATCAAGACAGCACTAATATGATCAAAAATCCAGAAAAAGCAGTAATATTGTGAAATATAACTGCTTAAACAGTTTTCTATGTGAATATATGTTAAAATGTAGGCCTAATTTATTCCTGTGATGCAAAGCTGAATTTTCAGCGTCATTGCTGGAGTCTTCAGTGTCACATGATCCTTTAGAAATCAATCTAATATGCTGATTTATTATCAATGTTGAAAAGAGTTGTGCTGCTCAATATTTTGTTGGAACCTGTCATACTTTTATTCAGGATTCTTTAATAAATAAGTTAAAAAGAACAGCATTTATTTAAAATATATATATTTTTTTAAGTTTGTGGTCAGTAAATGTTTATGCTTTCCTTTTTTAAAAGAAGTTAATACTTTTATTAACCAAGGATGTGTTAAATTGATAAAAAGCGATAGTAAAGACCTATATTGAGAAAAGATTTCTGCTTTGAATAAATGCTGTCCTTTTTAACTTTTTATTCAACAAAGAATCCTGAAAAAAAGAATCAGTTTCCAAAAAAAAAACATTGAGCAGCACAACAGTACTGATAATAAAAGTTATAAATCAGGATATTAGAATGATTTCTGAAGGATCATGTGAGACTGAACACTGAAAATTCATCTTTGCATCACAGGAATAAATTATATTTTAAAATATATTAAAATAGAAAAGCATTATTTTAAACTGTAACGATATTTCACAATTTTAACTTTTTTTCTGTATTTTTGATCAGGCAAATGCAGCCTTGATGAGCATAAGAGAATTCTTTAAAAAAAAAAAAAACATTAAAATTCTTACTGATCCCAAAGTTTTGAACGGCAGTGTATATATATATTCATTTTTTCAATATTTGTTATAGAAAGTCGTCAGAAACAACACCCAACAAACATTTTAAAAAGTACAAATATACTGATTAAATAGAAAGTGATGGCAAAAGTCCATAAGAGGAAATAAGAGATCTCTTATTAGATCTAACTTAAGTGAATACTAAAAAGATATTTAGAGCTGCATGATGAATGTGAGCAACAAAACTAGACATACAAGCAAACACAACGTCCTGCCAAAAGAAAATGTAATCCAAAAAGAAACAGTCCTCATGAGAAAAAGCATTCTGCTTAATTGTCCTTTGCCTAGCGCTCAAGTGCTTGTGAGTTTGCTTGAGTGAACTGAGACTTTCATTCCCCTTGAGCCAACCTTTGCAAACCCCCCACAGTGACGCTCCACACACACACACACGCACACAGAAATCCTGCGGGACACATTTACAACTTCTTGCTATTCCAATCTCTCTGCCTCATCACCCATTCCATCTCATTCACACTAGAGGCTCTGTTCTAAAGTCACTAGATGCTCTGCATTCACTACTTATGTTTGGGTCACTGCACATGAACAGGTGCAAGAAATCTTTTCAAGTGTCATGAGAGGAGATTATAGAATCTAACCAGCCTGTATTTTTTCAAGAAGTCACCTAGTCTACACTTTTAACGTGTAAATGCGCATCTGAGGTTAATAGCACACACATAATCTGCTGTTAGTCGGCTATGTTTGAGAAAAGTGCATTGAATATGTTTGTGAAAGAATAACAAACACTTCAAAACAGTGTAATTAACTTTTGTTGAAAGGTAATTAGCTAAGCTATAAAGAAAAGGACCTCTTACTGAGCACCATTATTGCAGCCCTGGAGGGAAAGACAGAGAATGGCAAAGAAGGATGGAAAGAGATCCAAGGAAGAATTGAAAACAAAAGCACCGCTGGAGGCCTGAAAAGCATTGTGAGCATGTGAAACCCACAAGACCCTTGGAGCACAAAAGACAACTACTGGAAACCTCGGTGACTTTCACCAAGACGCTCTCTCTTTCTCCTCCCGCTCTCTTTCACAGCTGTATTCAGTGAGGTCATGCGGTGCAGTTTTTAAATGCGATTTAGTCCGGTCAGGGTCGAGGCGTACTTCTACCTTCTTTTGTGGCAAATGTAACCGAACAACTTCATACTACTTTGAGCGTGACTGTTCATTCATACAGTGCGATATTAGTTTTTGTTAATGGATCAGAGGATGCATGGTGGTGTGCCTGGGAACAACGGTCAGGCGCTGCAAGCATACCTACCCAGAAGGACCCCCTCTAGCCTTTTCTTCATAGCTCTATTCATGCTTTCTTAGGAACTCATTCAAGGAGAGATAAAGCCTGACTCAAGCTATCCATTCACTTATCCGCCATGCTGAAAGAAGCGAAGGAAAATTGCAGAGCCTGTGATGTAGGATCTCCCCAAGCATTCAAACTAACTCATTCATTCCAAATGACTGTCTTGCCCAACATCTATTCTTTTTTATCTGTGTCTTCTCTGACTAATTTCACATTTTATTCCCATTATCTAACTATTTAGTGCTGTGTTCTTTTTTTTGGACTATCTCTTTCTTTGCTTCTCTCCCACTCTCCTACCAGGATCTTCCTACAAACGGCCTTCTCCCCCTACAGCAGTCACTTTTGAGAGACATGAAGGTCAATGGAAGTTCCACTGGCTGCCTCCGCAGGGCTCGTTTTTTTGCGTGCATGAGTTTGTGTGTGTGGGAGGCTGCTGCTTTTGGCATTATGATGGATGATGAACTTAGAACCAGGCTGTGTATTAGAAACAGGCTGTGCATCAGTGCTATGGTCAGTTAACTTGATGCCTACTTGATGCCAGGAGCCCTAATTCTGTCTAAACAGTGTGTGTGTGTGTGTCTGTGTGAGAGAGAGAGCGAGAGAGAGAGGGATTCATATCCAACATGGCCAAGGTAGGGAAAATCAGGAATGAAAAATACACAATGAGGTCACGCTGTCTTCCATCGTCTCATACACGCACATATCGGTCACACCTACAGGCTCCATTCAAACAGGCTCAGGGTTGCGAGAATGAGGCGGCAGAGAGTCTTGTTAGGCGAAAGATTTACAGAAGAGAGAAGTGGGATGGAAAATATGCAGGAAGGATGTGCAACTCTAATGACGTCCAGATGGAGCAACCACAACTATCTGTTACTAAAGGACAACTCCAATAGTAAACACTTGGCATGTTATAATTCTCAATATATAGATTTAAAAGATCATGTATTACTAACAGGACATTTTGAGAAAACATTTAAAAGGATAGTTCACCCAAAAATGAAAATTCTGTCATTAATTACTCACCCTCATGTCGTTCCAAACCCGTAAGACCTTTGTTCATCTTTGGAACACAATTTAAGATATTTTTAATGAAATCCAAAAGTTTCTGACCCTGGAGGAATGTCATGGAGAAATGCACATGTATACGTCATAGTACTGTCATGAACATGTGTTAAATGAGGGTTAGTTATTAATGATGTAACTATCCCTTTAAAGTATAAATAAGAGGGATCATACAGAATGCATGTTATTTTTATTTAGTGCTGACCTGAATAAGATATTTCACATAACATACATTTACATATGGTCCACAAGAGAAAATAACAGTTGAATTTATAAAAATTTGACCCTGTTCATAAGTTTATATACACTTGATTCTTAATACTGTTGTTACCTGAATGATTCACAAATGTTTTTTTAGTGATAGTTGTTTATGAGTCCCTTGTTTGTCCAAAAAATTCTTTGGTTTTTAGCATTTTTGTGAATTTGAACCCTTTTCAACAATTCACACTGAGGACAACTGAAGGACTCATATGAAACTATTACAGAAGGTTCAAACGCTCACTGATGCTTTAGAAGGAAACACAATGCATTAAGAGCCAGGGGGTGAAAACTTTTGAACAGAATGAAGATGTGTATGTTTTTCTTATTTTGCCTAAATATGATATTTTTTATTTAGTACTGCCCTTCAAAAGATACAGAGGATACTTCTGACAAAAATAAGTTCAATTTACCATGATCTTCAAATTCAAAAAGCTTTCACACCCCTGGCTCTTTGCATTGTTTTTCCTTCTGAAGCATCAGTGAGCATTTGAACCTTCTGTAATAGTCGTGTATTAGTCCCTCAGTTGTCCTCAGTGTCAAAAGAAGGATCTCAAAATCATATGTTGGAAGGGGTTCAAATACACAAAAATGGGACCTGAAGGATTTTTATGAAGAACAGCAGGCAGTTAAATTGTTCAGAACAAACAATAACCTCATAAACTATCACTAAACAAAAAACACAGCTGTTGATCATTCAGGTAACAACACAGTATTAAGAATCAAGCGTATATAAACTTTTGAACAGGGTCATTTTTATAAATTCAACTATTACTTTCTCTTGTGGACTATATTTAAATGTCTTTTATGTGAAATATCTTATTCAGGTCAGTATTAAATAAAAAATAACATGCATTTTGTATTACCCCTTTTATTTTGGTAAAATATTTAACATTTTGTATGTCAACTTTCGACCTTAACTATAAATGAACATTTTCACATGTCCAGTACATAATCCAGACCAGACTCACTGGAGACCAAACGAAGGAACTTCTGGAAGTATGAAGACAAGAATGACACAAACTACTGGCAACCCTTTTGACACTATAAAACAACAGAGGGATCACACTAGATAGTGTGATACTAGCTGAATCTGATATATACAGTCGCTCTAATCCTTAATACATATCTGCCACATTCTTGACTTGCATGAGAGTAAGAAAATCAGATGTGCTTACAAGCTAACTTTCTATTGAGAAGTGGGCAAAAAAAAGATCAGAAACCTGCAACAATCAGTTTTGATTCTCTCATGCGGTTTGCGGGTAGAACTGAGTGAACAGGATGTTTGTGTGTATAAACAAGAATATGGTAACTGCAGTGCATCTGTACATTTCAGTGTGCATGCATGCATCATTATACAATCTAAATTAAATGCTTTTAACAGCATTTACTGTAAGCATTAGTTTATGTATCAAAACCTGCTCTGCAAATGGGAGATTCCACGTGTGTGCCCTCTCACTTTGCTCCACTGAATTTAGCAACAAACTATTAATATTGTTGCATCGGTAAGGAGAGAAACACACCCAGCTCTTCACTCCTATTAATAAAGTCTTTTCTGACACAGCACTGCAGATGGCCAGCACGCTCTATAAATAATGCTTTATCTGGGCCACGAGCCGAGAGACAGCCACTTTATGTGTACAAGAGATGCACATCTCGACCACATAAAAAAAGATGAAGTTACCTGACTGCTCATGTGAGCTGTGAAGGTTCAAGTAAGAGAAAAACATCACAGCGCACAAGCAGACACGCAGGCAACCTACAGATGCTCAATGTGATGGGTTTGGCTGCCAAGATGTAGTTTTATATTGCTGCCAAGGTATAATGGATTGATAATCCAGGCCCAAACACATTGCCCAAACTCCAAGGTGGTCTACAGCACGGGAGCAGCTCTGGGTTCAGCGTTCTGATAAGATATTACAGCTCTACATCACTCCCTGAGAGATTTCACAGAGAGGTGAAGTGCAGTGCCAAGGACTAAAAACAATTAAAATTTGACCTGTGCAACTGGTAAAAATCTCCACAGGGTAATGCTTTGCAATTTAAGACGCTAACAGAGTGCCTACGAGAAACAAACACTCAGCTTTCAGGCTTTGACTTTACTCTGAGATCAGAACACAGACTCAAATACTGGAAAGAGTCTTCCCAGTACATTTGGTTTTTGCTTTTACAAAATACAATACAAAAAGGCTTTTTTATTATAGCCATGCTCGCTAAATAGAAAAAAATGGTAATGGTAAAAAGCATAACCCTCAGGAAGAAATTGAGGGCAAAGAGAGAAAAGGAGAGGAGCCAAAGGGAGGGGGTGACAAAGACAGACTGAATACAAACCTAAACCCAACCCATTGGATGAACTACTTAAGAACTGTGGGGGCCCCACATTCTCACCATCTATCCTTTTCTACATCTCTGCAGTTTCAGAGCTGCTTTTCCTGAATCATCTAAAGCAGACCGGCGACATACTCATTTTAATAAATATGAACTGTAATTCATAAACCCTCCTTGTTGAGTAAACCTTTTGCGTATTAAAGAACCAGCAATAAGCCTGTATCTTAACCCAAATAAATGTTCTGACTAATGGTGTGATGCACAATACCAAATATCTAGCATTAAGGGAAGAACTAAAAATCGTTGTGAGAGTTGACTCTGTTTTTATCTACCAACTCTTTTGGTATTCAGAATTGTCTGAACACGTTTACCATTCGCTTAGTCTCAGGATCTGTATCTGCATGAGGCAGGACAGTCATGGTTATCACAATCTTATATGTGAATCACCATTGTGTAGCTCATGAAATGTTTTACAACCCCTGGCCTACTTTTTGTTTCGTTGTTTTTCTCTGTCACTAGAAATTAAAGATTATGCATAAAAACACACATCCACGTACACATGTGAGAGACATTACTCTGCAATGATTTTTTTTGGTCCAAAACTCACATGTAGTTTTCATCCTGCCAAGGCCTGTAAAGTAGGCTACAAACTAGGTCACTAGGAGTTCTGTTTCTGTTTTAGAATTTTGAAAAGTTCATAAAAAACAAGAACATTAAACCAGCTCTCCAATGGTGCAACACCCGTTACACAGCAGTTAGTATCGGTTTGGCTGGCCAAGCGGCGTGAGCGCTGATTGGTACATCATGCTGCCTTCAAGTCCACTTGGAAATCCCCTGCTTTCAAGTTGCGCATTCAATGTTTTGACATATCTAGCGTTCAAAGCTGGAAAAATATTACAAGTCTATAACAAAATTTATTTTCATTTATTTTTTTATTTTCATATTACTTAAGCATGGCATCAAACAACAGCAATTATTTTGCATAAACCAAACCATGAAAGGTGAATGAAGTTGGCATGAAATGGATATTGTGAAAGTCTTTTCTCCATTACTGTGATGTATATCTGAGTGAAACAGCTTCTCAAACAAAAAAAAAATGTATGGCAGGGCTTGATTTTGTCCTTTGGGAACTGACTGGATTATTGTATTGTCGTTGTTTGGTAATTGCTGCGATTTAATGTGAGTTACAGGTTGCTGGAAGGAAAGGATTATTGTAAAGTCCTCACAGCGGTATAATAAACACTGCAATATTCCATTAAAAAAAATAAGAATCATCGATTTTGGTTTTATTTGTTGTCTAAAAGGTAATTTGTACAGAGCACGTTAATGTTATTAAAAATAAAGTAAAATATTATTTAAATAATAAAAAGAGAAAGCGATTGATAGGAGCAGTCAGAAAAGAGAATGATGTCAAAGTAATATAATACAAGTGTAACAGTGTTATAAATGTACATATATTTTTTAGAAATTAAAAAGGATTTACTACATTGATGACCACTGAAATGTGTCATCACAGTCTGTGAACAGGGTCTATTGCTCGGAGCAGGGTTACTCTTACAAGTTGTGGGGAAACTGAAAAGCCGGAGTTGAGTCAGGGCGGAGTGATAACTGAACGCTTTGAGGTAATTTGCTGCCCTTGCACTAATGTTCTGTTCCAGTGTTTGCACTGCTCGCTGCTCATTTGGAAAGAATTTTGTTCGCAAAGACAACAACATAAACTGAACTGTATGACTGAACTGTTGTATTGAAGGGATAGTTTACCCAAAAATGAAAACTTGCTGTTAATTTACTCACCCTCAGGCCATCCAAGATGTAGGTGACTTTTTTTCTTCAGCAGAACAGTAAAGAAGATTTTTAGTTAAAACCGTAGTTCTTTGAGATTCATAAAATGCAAGTCGGTGGCTACCAGTTTTTGAGAATAAAAAAGGCATATCAAGAAACAAAATTAATACTCCGGCTCCTGACAATATATTAAAGTCTTATGAAGTGTACGGTCAGTCTGTGCAAGAAACTGAACGTTATTACCTGCATTATTACCTGTAATCCATATCCAAATGGTCAAGAGTGATACTGGTTAAACTGGAACTGGTCTTTTTAGTAAACACGATAAACCAATTTACCAAATCAGACTGAACCATTTGAAACAGTTCGTAGCACGAGCAGCACAGATCTACAAGTTACTCAATCAAAACTCACTTTCAGATGTGCCTGACAGTCACTCCGACTCGAAATGAGCGAAAATATCAACATATATGATCCTACAATAATCATATTTATAGATGCACTGAATTTTCGGCTGCTGAAAATTATCGGCCGAAAATTGCATTTTCGTTTTTTTGGTTGAAAGAGAAAAATGGCTGAAAATGTAAGCCAAAAATATATGACGCACTGCTCGAAAGTGTTCAGCACACAGGTTTTACTCTTTCTCTAGCCACTGTCACTTGACAATTAGTTTAATATTTCATTCTATGAATGTTCATACTGCTCATGCTCTCCGGAAAAGCAAAGTCTGCTCAAATAACACGCCAACAGGAAATTTCTATGTAGTATACTTGTTCTGTTTGCAGCAGCGCTACTGTGCTGTATCATGCTGTAGTACAGCTGTACTGGGCAACACTAATATGATAAATAAAATAAAGTGATAAATAAAATGATAGCTTTGTAGGACTATACATTATTTGTGACCCTGGACCAAAAAAACAGTCATAAGGGTAATTTTGTTATAAATCGAGGTTTACGCATCATCTGAAAGCTGAATAAATAAGCTTTCCATTGATGTATGGTGAATTTTTAATGATAGGACAGTATTTGGCCGAGATACAACTATTTGAAAATCTGGAATCTGAGGGTGCAAAAAAATCAAAACATTGAGAAAATCGCCTTTAAAGATGTCCAAATGAAGTTCTTAGCAATGCATATTAATAATCAAAAAATAAGTTTTGATATATTTGTGGTATACAGTTATAACTGATTCTGTTGCATAGAACTGAACAAAATAATACATTGATATTTATAATAATATACTTTCTGTCCAATTTTGTTGTGTTACTTTCAATAAAAGTGTGGTTAATATTATTGGCTTGTGTTTTCACAAAATTCACTGTCATTAAAATTTTTGAGTTAAGTTAAAAAGTCTTTCAAAAGTATATTTTTATTTAACAAAATAATTACTAATTATTACAAAAGCTAAGTGTTTTCGGTTTCGGTTTTCGACCAATTGCATTCAGAATGTTTGGTTTCGGAAATTCTGAATTTTCATTTCGGTGAATCCCTAATCATACTTTTTTGCCAACTTATTCAGCACTCCAGTTTCTTCAACAGTCCACTGAACTGAGGCAGCTGTTCCAACTCGGACTGAAGAAATAACGAGCCTGTAATAAGTGCATAAAAGACCTGAGCACTTGAATGAACCCAGCAGGCACCGTACATCAATATAACGTCAGGTTGACATTGGACCCCAGCGTCAGACAGACATTGCATTTTGGTTAAGAATGAAAACCAGGTTGACATCAGAATTTGACAGTGGCCTATCGCTGGATTTTAGTTATTTTACAACACAACCTAAAAACAAAAATATAAAAATGTCAGTATTGGACATGAAATTAACATTGACATTAGATGTTGAACTGAGTGACACTGAATTTTGGTTACCCTGCATTGCAAATGAACTTTAACCAAATATCAACGTCTTACGATGTTCATGGGTTCTCATTGTTTACATAAAAAGTGGAGCTAATAAAGATTAGTTCCTTGCACAGACCGATCGTTTTGCTTCACAAGACCTCAATACATTGTCAGGAGCCACGGTTATTAATTCTGTGTTCCTTGATATGTTCTCTTTTTCTGCTGACTAGCAATTCATGAAACACCAGGGGCCGGTTGCATAAAGGGGTTAGACCAGTCTTAAAAAGTAAGTCAGCCAAATTTTTCTTTATGTCTGGTCCTAATGTTTTATATTCAGT
>JAHKKF010512436.1:1372-32769 GCA_019740295.1 Labeo calbasu | reverse complement strand
TACAGAAGCGTGATTTAGCCGGTTTAGCAAGACATGTGCAGGGTTGTTACACAACATAACATACACAACCACGTTTTTGAACGATCACTAGAAAATACAATCTTTGTAAATTCATCTTTTGGAAGTGAATATAAAACAATTTTACTCACAGCATAGGATACAGCATCTTCTGTATAATGTATGTGTACATTTCTATGTGACGTAAACCACATGGAAATTTTACTCTTTGTGGGTGGGCAAGTTGTTCACGACGTAGAACGTGGGCGGACATTATGCAAATATGTTACTTCGTGACGTATGGCCGTAACAGAAAAAGATTCCAATTCCTGACAACTCGTTCAGGCAAATGTGAGCCGACTCTTTTTTTTGATAGACAATAACTTTATTTATCGTGCACTGTCGGTTTCACAACTTTGCAGATAGTTTTTGTTCACATACAGCTACATGACACACTACATGAAAGATCATATTTGAAAAGGCATAATAGGAGCACTTTAAAATGACAGATACCGATAACCACAAAAATGCTTAATATCGGCACCGATAATTTGCCAGGCCGATAATCGATCAACGCCTACTTGTAATTCAATTCAATTCTCATATATATACATACGTTCATATTTGGAATAATAAGGTTTTTTTAATGCTTTTCAAAGAAATATCTTATGCTTATCATTTATTTAATTTGTAACACTTTACAATAAAGTGTCATTTGTTAACATTAGTTAATGTATTAATTAACATGAATGAGCAATTAACAATATATTTATTACTCTATTTATTAATCTTTGGTAATGTTAGTTAATAAAAATACAGCCGTTAATTGTTCGTTCATGTTAGTTCACAGTGCAATAACTAATGTTAACGAAAAACAACTTGTGCATTAGTAAATGCTGAAATTAACATGAACTAAGATTAATAATGCTGTAGAAGTGTTTATATAAGTTCATGTTAACTAAAGTAGTAAACTAAAGTTAACTAATGAACCTTATTGTAAAGTGTTACCATTTCATTAAATGTTGTTAAATATTATTCTATTGTAAACTAAGCTGTTTTCTATTTAAAATATAAATATATATATATATATATATATATATATATATTTATTATTATTATTATTATTTATTTTTTTTTTTTAAGGTAGTCGTGATACACTAGCATTCAGTTTGAGGTAAGTAGGATTAAAGTAGGGGGAAAGAAAAGTTAATAAAATTAATAATGATTTTATTCAGCAAAGATGCATTAAATTGATCAGAAGTGAAAATAAAGTCATGATTAATCTTATACAATGTAAAGAATCCTGTTTTCAACATTAAAAATAAGAAATATTTCTAATTATTTGTAATTGTAAACCACTAGTTAGGCATTGATTTAGCAAACTCTATATCATGTACCCACCTTCATAAATAACCTTTCCTATTTTCTCATGTTTCACTCATCCTCACAGACATACATCAGATTACTGAAGTAAAATGGGTTATAAACTGCATTTCACTTTGATTTTAAATTCTCTGCACTCTCAGCCTTGTCCTTTCCGCACCCATATATTATAGGCTCAGCAGTCATTTGTCCTCGCCTTTGTCATCAGCAGTGTGTTCCTTTAATCTCTTATTTTATGTTATCCTTAAATCTTATGCTAGCCTGCTTCTGTGATGTTCAGGTTATGTAATGCTCCCTAGGCATTTTCATGGGCTGATGCCTGTACTGTAAATGCATGATCCAGCCAAAGCACAAGATTCATCCGTTGCCACTTTTTTGGATCAGACAGTCCTCTCTTCCAACATATGCCAAAACTCTGCATTCAAGCTGCGTTGATGTGTCACACTGCTATTTTCATACCTTCCCAGGAGATTGTGCAGTGAAGAAATGATGAGCAGCACAATATCACAGAGCAAAATTCTCAACACAGTGATTACAATGACAGATATCCATGTTCTTTAGACACGCTTCTCACCATTTTTGATTTCTAGGAGTATAAAGAGTCATGGAAATTTCTGTAGTGAAAATAATTATTATTTAATTCAAGTGACTGGTACCTGACATGCAAATGGTACTGCATACTGTGTTTCACAGTGAATAATGTTTCTCCCTCACAGTTATTTAACTAGAAAAATAGTGAGTTTTTTCCTCACACTTACTGTTTCATGCTTTTGATTTTCAAATGCTGCGAATGAGTTTTCCCGATATGTGAAATGAGAGAAACTCTCACTTCCGTGTGCAATGCGAGGAAGCTCATGCCTTCACATTTGTTAAGTGATGTAATGTGTCTACGTGACATGAAGCCCAAAGTCTGAGAACATCATTCCTAAAAACCCCTTGTTACTGTTCTCACCACAATGGTGGAAATTTCTTTTCAGCCCTCAGATAACATGAAACGTATTACAGTGAAGGCCTGGAGAACTTCATACCTTCAACTGTGGGGTTATAGAAGGGAATGTCAAAAATTCAATCAGGAAAAAATAGTCTGAACACAGACCTCAATAACTTGCAGGTGATTTTCAAAGAACGAGTTGCCTGGAATATAAATGTCCCCCACTCAAATTCAGACATAGCAAGTAATTTAACGCTAGCTAGAAAGACATAAGTGGATCACCTGCTTGAAGGGAGTTATTTTCTGATTTTTTTTTTTTTTTTTCTATATCGTGTTCAACTTAGCATTCTGTACAGGCCTGCTTTATTTGTGTGTATATTAAGTATGGTGTTATTTCTTTCATAGCCTTTTTCTGCATGTCATTTTGTATTTGAACACACGCCATTCTAGTAGCTGTTTATAAGAAATAATATACAATGAAGATTTATGTATGATAAACATTTCTCTTTTTCCATTGAGAGAGGATTGTTGCGTCTTGACTAGCTGGAAAATAAAAATTCAGCCCGTAGTTAAAGCTCTCTCACTGACACCGCGAGAGAGATTTACACTGCATTTGTGAACATGAAAGGGCCCTCATTTTACATGCACATATTCAGAGAACCTTCCTCAGCTCCCCAGCCTTTGAACAGCCATTAAACAATTTATCACTGAGCAGTTCATTTCATTTCTCCAACCCTTGGGACGAATGGTATTTCTCAGCATTGCGCCCATAAGATTTACACGTGTTGACCACTCTGAATCTTGTTGCTAATTCGTATCTCTCTCTTTCACATGACTGCAAAAGAAAACTTTGCGTTTTAGAAGGATTTTCCCTCTCTGGCTCGGAGGGTTAGTTTATTTGAGTTAGCTTATTATGTGTGTGTTCACTCTTCCCCTAAATCACATTGGGTTTTATTTTCTTTCTGTAGTTCCTCCAGCAATCCATGAGATGAGAAGTCACGGGGTTCGACCCGGTCAGATTGCCCTGCTGAGATGTGAGGCAGCAGCTGTCCCCTCTCCAGTCTTTGAGTGGTACAAGGGAGAGAAAAGGTAAAACCAAGAGTGATAAATGATAAAAGCCTTCATTTCATTAGCTTAGTCGTACAGTGATCATTTGTCATACATTATGCATGTTAAGTGAGTTTATTTGTGATTCAGAATGCTCACCATAGAGAAGGTTAACGTCGGTCGAGGCCGTTTTTTGTGGCAAGCGCATCTGCGTAAAAGTGCAATGTTTTGATCGGTATTCATTTGCAGTCAGTACTTTTGTTGAATCCACAGAATAATTACAGTACAATTAAACTGTACAGCACCACATTTTGAGAATTTCGCCTTAGGTTTAATCGCTGAACGCTGATCTAAAGCTGTATTACAGTCTTTAGTAGTATTAGTTTAATAGCTATGGATCTGCGGCTTATCAAATATGACAAAGTGTCTTATTAAACAGTCTTAATTTCGGAAGATAGTCACTCTTGGCACAGCATAAGCTCTTGAAAATCACTTTTGCAACTTAACCGTCATTTTTAACTTTTAATTAAAGTCACACACTTCTGGCGAAAATAATCTAACTTTCTAAAAGAGCTCTGAAGCAAGCCATTTGAGCCGTTTGAGCAACACAAAAACATGTCTTAATTGAGCAGTCAGCATTATGTGTTATTTCAAGTGTTGGTTTTAACACATTATGTTTTTCATTTTGCATGTTGACTTTCTAAAAGAAAATTCTAGTGTTTGCATTCAGGGAAGGAATAGTTTTAGGGCTGCCTCAGCTGTGTTGAAATGAAATGTCAAATCAGATCCATGTTTAACTCTGCCATTGTCATGACACTCAGTAAGCTTCTAGTTTTCTGTCAGCTGTGTACAAGTATACATAATGTGGCTTTCAATTTTTGCAGTCTAAAGTTGGCTACAGACAGTTAAGTAGATGTAAGAGAGATAAGACCAATCGCAATTCAATATGCAAATGAATGCAAGAAAGAACGCCAATATGCAAATATTCATCACTGTCAACACAATGAAAAGCACTGGCTCACTGCTAGTTATTCCAATTTATTGACAACGTTTCAACCTCTTTCTGGGGCTGTCGGGTTTTTTTGGTTTGTAGGTTTTTTTGTCATTTTCTGTGTGCATTTTTTCTAAATGTGTATATGTTATTTTTAGGTTTCTACATGCAATGCCAAACATTCTTTCTCTGTGCCAGTGGGAGATTTTCAGAATTTAATTCAAAATTAAATGAAGGATTTATAAAAACTAAAAAATTAAACCCAAAAATGAAAATTCTGTCATTAATTACTCACCCTCATGTTGTACCAATACCTTCGTTCATCTTCAGAACACAAATTAAGATATTTTTGATGAAATCCGAGAGCTTTCTGACCCTGCATAGACAGAAATGCAACTACCACGTTCAAGGCCCAGAAAGGTAGTAAGGACATCGTTAAAATAGTCCATGTGACATCAGTATTCTAGTAACTTCATAACATTAAGGTTGAACCGCTGATTTCACATGGACTATTTTAACGATGACCTTACTGCCTTTCTGGGCCTTGAACGTGTCAGTTGCGTTGCTGTCTATGCAGGGTCAGAAAGCTCTTGGATGTCTTTAAAGATATCTTAATTTGTGTTCTGAAAATGAACGAAGGTCTTGCGGGTTTGGAACGACATGAGGGTGAGTAATTAATAGGGATGTAACGATATCAAAATGTCACTATACGATAATATCGCGATATGAATTCCACGATATGATATTTATTTTAATATTTAAAAAAAAGACGAATGAATAATTGGAAAACAATGAAAATTTTGTACATTTTAAAGTTAAATTCTTCTATCTAATGCACTTTAAGAGTTCAAAATAAGAGCTTCAACCCATGTTCATAAGAAAACTTAAGTCAGAAAAAAGTTGACTAGTACCTGAACTTTAAAGCTGACTCTGATTTTATTTTTAATATACTGTCTCAGTCTAATTTACATTCACACTGGTGTTTTGGGAAGCCAAACAAATTAGAATATAATAATAATAATATTAACTACAATGACAGTATATGTTTTACAATATCCATATATTGTAAAACAATTGCACTGCAAAATAAATGAAAATGAATCTTATAGGTAAATAATTTATTCTTTACAATACAGTAGGGAAATTACAATACTTCTTTCCTACTTTCTACATTTGAAAGAGATATTTTGAATTTGGACTGCAGTAACGTTACCCATTTAAACCGTTAGCTGTCAGCAATTCATATTGCACTTTTAAGCTTTTGATTTTAACTGAAACAGCAGGAGAGCTTTTATTTTGAAGAAAAACTCCACCTTCAGTGAAAACAGTGTTTCACTACAAATCTAGTGAAATGCTGTAATCATCTGCTGTGAAAATAAAGCATAATTGTTGGCCGTTGCATTCCCAGACGCGTGCTGAACTTACAGCGCATCCAATAAACGAGTTCACTGCATTCATTCACTGTGAACGGAGCCATTCTGAGGCGTGGAAAACACCGGATCACGGGCTGATCGCCTGAATGAAGTGTGCTCTTCCCTTTGAAACACACAGCAAAAACAGACTTGATGAAGGGATTAATCTATATTTTTGATAGATACTGTGTCAAAGCATAATCGCCCAAAAACTCACTTTAAAGACCTTTTATGTTACAGTAAGAAGTTTAAATATATTTTAAAACCACTTTTTGCTTCAGATGACCTATTGTTTCATATCGACATGTGACCACGACGATCGTGATATTACGATATTGATAATATTGTTACATCCCCTAGTAATTCATGACAGAATTTTCATTTTTGGATGAACTATCCCTTTAAGGCTGACTTATATGGAGTCCAGCTGAATCACTATGTAGATTAAAAAAACAGCACTGTTAATAACATTTGATTATGTTTTCAAACAGCCATATTAACAAAGTGTTATGGACTGTGGCAATAAAATGAGAAAATAAATCAGAGGTATACTCAAGTCTGCTTGTAAATACACCATTTTAATACAGTTACATTAAAGTAGAAATACGTATAAACCTATATATGTTAGTTACTATCTTAACCCTGCATTTTAATTGTATGTTTGTATAACCTCATCACTAGTAAAGAGCATTCCAAGTCTTCGCACCAATCAGCGTTGACTCAAGTGGTGGTTCTTGAATTTAAATACCAAATTACCCCATTACCCGTCATTTACCCACTCTTGCTGAGTACGATCTGAATCAGCAGTTCACACTGTGCTA
Organism: Labeo calbasu; assembly: GCA_019740295.1. Taxonomy (NCBI): domain Eukaryota; kingdom Metazoa; phylum Chordata; class Actinopteri; order Cypriniformes; family Cyprinidae; genus Labeo; species Labeo calbasu. The sequence continues at coordinate 26,187 of JAHKKF010512436.1, read as the reverse complement.
ATTGTAATTATAGGCTTCACTCAATTTATTCAAATTGCAAAGGAGGCTTATTGGCATTGGGTCTGTACTCTGTTTAATCTAAGGCTTTACATTGAACATTGTTGATAAACTGTCTGTTTCACTGTATTTGTCTGAATGTGCCTACTCAATGCTGTACTAACAGCGGAGAGGCACAGGAAACAATAGTTAAAGAGACACCAAGTTGAAGAAACGGATAGGAACGATGCTGAGTCAGGAACTGGTTTTGTTTTAATGAGATAAAATAATCATGAGAAATGATAATCGTGAGCTAAATGTATGTTCATTTTTCTAAATGTAAAGATATTTGGGTCTCTAAATTAGATATTTTTGCAATGGAAAGCACTTGTGAAATTGCGACTCCCTTAAAGATAGTTCTGTTTTCCAGTTTATGTAATTGCTTGCTAATAACAGAGGCTGAACAAAATGTTATACTGTATAAGCAAGGTGATTCCAAATAGATTTTTAAAATATTTTTATGTATAATGGCCTATATTAACATTCAGATACAGAGGTAGCAGTGGTCTTTTGTTTAAAGAAAAGTTTTTGTTCTTATTTAAGCAAGTGTCAGCAGGAGACAAGCTGCTTGAGAGTTAAGGGACAAAAGGTCAGCACATCGCTTTACCTGCGAGAGTAACGTGGATGACCTAAAGTCAGGACTCTCAAGAGCCACTGCAGCTGAACTTTAGACCTTGACAAAGCTACGATCCATGTGCATATTTTTCTGCTTCTGATTTTCCCTTTGGCTATTCCCTCAGGACCAGGGACAATTGTAACATTTTTTACATTTTACTTCATAACTCACAGACTAGCATATATCTACCTGCCATCTTTTGGTGTAAGCAACATTAATATGTGTCAAAACCAAACAAAAATCACTGTCTTATTATCCTTTATAGCAGTGTAACACCTCAGGGTAACAATATTACTGTTTTAATATGTATTCATATCTTTAAATAGTTTTTACATTTACTTGGTGCTAATTCTTTTGCCTTTTGAGAATTATTCATATTTAACCCTTATGTTCTTTATGCCTTTATCATTGGGGTTCCAGATTGGGAAAAAAATCATCATTTCAGAACAATCACAAAAAAGTTCTTGTTACCTAAGAAAAACCCAGATATTATTGATCAACTCTAATCATTAGTTCTATAAAGTATGCATGTACCTTTAAAAAATACTTTTATTAAGAATAATAATAGTTTAAAATAGTTTTGACCAGCAAAAACAGTTAAAAAAAAGTATAAAACAAAAAATTATGGTAAAACAAAGTAGAAAAATTTGCAATTAAACAAATAAAAATAGAAAAATTTTAGCATAAATTCAAGAATTTACATTTGTTTAATTCATCAATTTGTATTTAAAAATATACACTCTGTTCAAACATTTGGGGTGTTTGTTTTGACTGATTGATTGATTCACAGCAAGGCTGCATTTACCGAAATTACAATAAAAATTGTCCAAATTATTACAATTTAAAATTGTTTTCTATTATACTATATATATACTCTAGTATTTAGTGTCACATGATCCTTTAAAAATCATACTAATTTGCTGATTTGGTGCTCAAGAAACATTTATTATACTTATACTATATCATTTTAGGGCTGTCAAACGATTAATCGCGATTAATCGCATGCAAAATAAAAGTTTGAGTTTGCCTGATATATGTGTGTGTACTGTGTGTAATTGTTATGTATATATAAATACAAACACATTCACGTATTAAATTAAGAAATATTTACAAGTATATGTATTTAGTATAATTTTTATATCATTTAAATTATATATAAATAAAAATATTTTGTACTAACACATTTCTCTTAAATATATACATTAATTAATTTGTATTTATATATACATAACAATTACACGTAGTACACACACATATATTAGGCAAACTCAAACTTTTATTTTGTATGCGATTAATCGCAATTAATTGTTTGACAGCCCTAATGGCCTTTTTCATTGTCCGCGTTCTGAAACCGGAAGAGTCGAGTAGTTGTGTAAAATATCTTCCGCTGTAGCCTGTATGAATGGCAATGCCCATAGCACAGGATGGTTGTGATTTATTAATAAACGATTCATCATAGATGTTTCATCAAAACATATTAAACAGTTTCCGACGAGGAAAAATGTTGTCATGATATTCTGACGCACATTTCACGATTTAAATGGGAGTGCACAAGCTGCATATGCACAATACTTCAGAGACAGACCAGCTTTTTATTTAAAAAATGCAAGAATAGCAAACAAACAACACATCACATTAAAGAGTAACAAAATCGGACAAGCTTATTTCATAAAACATAACCACAACTAGACTAAACAAATTAAACAGAAATAATGTTAGCATTACTTTCGCGCACTTACTTTACTTTCCGATACAGTCGTCACGTATTAGATCAAATTGGAGTTGTTCAAAAAAAAAAATAATATTTTTCATCCCAGAGTTATTCTAAGATAACTGGTTACCATCTTAAACGTGACATAAACGTAAAAATAAATTAAAACCGTATATATATATATATTCCGAGTATTTCTCCAGCAGTAACGTGTGCAGCCGCTGACAGATTTTTTTATCAGTTGTCTCATGGCTGTCACAACACCGACAACACAAACGGCTCACTTACATGTTTCACGTTAAAATGGAAGATTACACATATGGTAGGGGATCGTCTATGGTAAAATAGATTCTTTTAAATAGATCTGCCCGCGGCTGCGTGTTACTGCTGGAGAAATACTCATTTTTTAATGTTATTGTTTTTATTATTGCGCAATGTAATATTGTTATCATAATAAACACCTGTTGAACATCAATTTCATTGCTTATTAATGTGATGTGGTGTTTGTATGCTGTTCTTGCATTTTTTTTTAAATAAAAAGCTGGCCTGTCTCTGAAGTATTGTGTATACGCAGCTTGTGCGCTCCCATTTAAATCTTGAAATGTGCGTTGGAATATCATGACAACATTTTTCCTCGTTTCATCATACCCGATTAACGATTGGAAACTGCGTTTAATATGTTTTGATGAAACATCCATGATGAATTTTTCATTAATATATCATTTGTAGCAATGTAAAAGTATTTACTGTCACTCTTGAAAAATAAGTAATGCATGCTCTCTGAATAAAACTATTAAAAAACATAACTAATTCAGACATTCGAAAAGTAGTGTGTTTTACACCTTTTAACCATAGTTTTTTGCTGTGACCAACAGTGTGACCAAACGTGTTTTTTTCCCAAAGTTCTGGTATTCCATATAACCTGTCTGCATGTATAAATGAGAAGTGCTGCTAAAAATAGTTTTTTGATGGATGGATTTATAGCATGCCACACTGCAGCAGGTGTCACCGCTTGACGTGTCATGTCAACTCCTGGTCCTATTTTCAGGATTAACATGGGCCAAGGAATAGACATCAAGAACCTCAGCTCCAGATCAGTTCTCACAGTGAAGAACATGACACAGGATCGCTATGGCAACTACACCTGTGTGGCCGTCAACAGGTTGGGAACAGCCAACGCCAGTGTGCCTCTGATTCGTAAGTAACAAGCATTACTCTCCCCTGGCTAACTGTTGTTGTGCTGGTAGTTGCTTTCTCACGTAAGCTGTTACAGTCGTCGCAGAGCTCCTCAGAGAAAACGCAGTGTTTTCCCCCATCTTTAATGCATATGTTGCAGAGGAAATGAGAGGAGATGCTACTCAAACAGGTCATTGTTTTAGAGCCTGAAGTTTTCTGTGAAGCATTTTCAAAGAGAGATGCAATTTCTTTGAGCAGTCTGTTTGAAACACTTAGTGTTTTTCTGATTCAGTGGTCTCTGAGTCAATAATAAAAGTAAGTGGGCTAACAAGATAAACAAATGAAAATAAAAAACAACAACAACAACAAAAAAAACTAGTGGTGGTCTTAAAAGCAGCAGATGGGAAAGTTAAGTCCCCTGCTTTTAAATGAAGCATATCAAAGGCCCAGCTGAGATGAAAAATTCCAGTATCTTTCACGTTCTACTGAAGACCGACAGTCTGTGATGCGAGAAACCCAGAATAGACCAGAAAGCTGCATCTTCTCCTCCCACCAGACTTACTTCGTACCTCTTATTTTCCTCATCGCTAATGAAAAGGAAACCTACCCTACTGTGCTCCTAATGAGAAATGGCAAGCAATTCCTCCACAGCACACACATCTCCACATCTGTAGACATTGCGAATGCAAGAGCTGGGCATCGTTGCCTTGGACTAAATTGCTGTTATAATATTGGTCAATAAGTATTGATGAAGCAAAGGTGGATTCAGGGACACATTAATATTTAATGGAGGACCTCAACCTCAGAGACAAGGTGCGGAGTGCTAATCAAAGTGCAGTGTTTGATTTTCTCCTCAGCATGAAGAAACCTATCATTTCGCTCTATTTTTAGCTCGGCGTTTGATTTCCGCCCTCATATTTTATACCTTGTATTGATTGAAAGTGTTTCTTAGATTATTCCCACACATTTGTTTTGTTGTCTCCTCGTCCCAGACATACAGTATCCTTAGCCGAACACTGAACTCGCAGAATTAACTACTTTCCCCCTACAGAACCAAATGGGTCATTTATCGTACTGTACGTCTGCCAACATCAAGGTGATTGAGTGCTTTTGGCGTCTACATAGGGTATTTAGCATAGTGAAATGCTCTTTAATGGCATGGGCGTCCATTAAAGGTCTTCTGTGACAAAGTAAAAGGAAAAGGGGGTAAATGCCAATATCCCATTTCACTAGGAAGTTTAGGTAGGACTTGAATGTCAAGATTTACTGTTGAGGTCATAAGTGTACATACACCTTTGCCGAATCTGCAAAATGTTAATTTTTGACCAAAATAAGAGGGATCATACAGAATGCATGTTATTTTTTTATTTTGTACTGACCTGAATGAGATATTTCACATAAAAGACATTTACATATATTCGAATTTACATATAGTTGAATTTATAAAAATGAGCCTGTTCAAAGGATTGATTCTTAATACTGTTTTTACCGGAATGATCCACAGCTGTGTTTTTGATAAGTGATAGTTGTTCATGAGTCTCTTGTTTGTCCTGAACAGTTAAACTGCCTGCTGTCCCTGCTAAAAAAAAAACAGCTGGCTGGTTGGCTGGTTTAAGCTGGAAAATAGCTGGTTTTAGCTGGTCTCCCAGCCTGGCCAGGCTGGTTTTAGCTGGTTGTTCCAGCTGGTCCCCCAGCCTGACCAGCTAAGACCACCCTGGCCAGCTAAGGAAGTGGCCTAAACCTTTCTATGACCAGCTAAAACCAGCCAACCGGCTTAGGCTGGTTTTAGCTGTTTTTTCAGGAGGGGCTCTTCAGAAAAATCTTTCAGGTACCACAAACTCTTTGGTTTTTTAGCATTTTTGTGTATTTGAACCCTTTCCAATAATGACTGTATGATTTTGAGATCCATCTTTTTACACTGAAGGCAACTGAGGGGCTCATATGCAACTATTATAGAAGGTTCAAACGCTCACTGATGCTTCAGAAGGAAACCCAGTGCATTAAAAGCCGGGGGGTGAAAACTTTTGAACAGAATGAAGACGTGTACATTTTTCTTATTTTGTCATATTGTTTTCATTTAGTACTGCCCTTTAGAAGTTAAATAAGTACTTACATGTTTCCCAGAAGACAAAATAAGTTACATTTACCCAGTTTTTTCCATTTTTATTTTTCTGGATTCCATTTTTTTCCGTTTTAATTTTTATCAACTCCTTTTTAATGGTTAAATTAAATTTGATTAATCAAAGAGCATGTCTATTTAATTAAAATCATGAAACTTATACAGTTTCACATCAGTTTAATAATTGACATGTTTAGGGCCCTATGAAATGTTTTATTTTTTCTCACCATATGTTTTATTGTTATCAAATTCTGTGCATGTCTAATTATTTGAATGCACACTTAATTTATTCAAATTTAGTCTTAAAATAGCCTTATGAAAGGTTTTTTTTACCCTCAGAAATTCTGTGTTGTGTATTTAAAATGTTCTGGTTATCGAAGGCATAAAACATTTATTGAAAATTAAGCAAACTTTTTGGGGGGCAAAAAAATGGAATTTACTGTTAAAATTAAAAATTGGAAGAAATGTTGTGTGATTATACCCTAAAAAAATAATGTTTGTTTCATTTCAGTAATAATAATAGTAGTAATATATTTCTGGCACAATGTCTTCAAGTTAAACCGGACTTTTATTTTGACGGGTTGCCATGTCTACCTTTACATTTCTGTGTGTATATGATATTACACTAGTTTTCCTAAAATGGAACGGTCAAATGCTGAAATCACCGCGAGCGTCACGCACGCTTCAGTGTGTGTAGTAAACAAAACCGCTCGTCTGCTTCCTTCCATTAAAAGACGCAGAACATGCAGGATTCACATTTAAATGGTATTTTTGCGGCGTTATATTTACAGATACTAGTCCATATTGCAGTTTGATTTAAGTGTACTGACCTACTTTTGATTAATTAATTCAAACTTTGACAAATTCCGTGACATTCCGCGTTATTCAGTAAATTCCATTTTTATGACTGGATTCCACGATTCCGTCCCTGTTTTGCGCATCGCTGAAATCATAGGGCACTAAAGATGGATCTCAAAATCATAGTCATTGTTGGAAAGGGATCTCTTACTCTGCATCTGCCTTTAATGTTCATTTCAACTAGAAGTTGCAGTGATTTGTACATATAGGTATTTTTCGGTTTTGCAGAAATGTACTATATATAGAGGCACGTATTTCCAGTTAGCCTATATTGGTTTTTTAGTGTCTTTATCTTAAGTGGTCCAGTATTACCACTAAAAGAGAGCTGGTGCACGAGTCTCAACTACATTAGGTCCTCACTGGCCGGAATATTTTATTCCTCATTGTTTTGTGCTTCACATAAAGTGTGTGTTTGAATGAATTCTTAACAGCAGAATTAGAATGTTAACTGACATTATGCTTAAGAGATTAAATTTTCATTAAGAAAAAGTGCGCTTTCATGAAACGTTGGCGTTGGCATGCACTTTGCTAATGACGTTACAGTCAGATACACTCAGAGATCGAACCGCATGTTTAAAAGGGCATTATTTAAGCCTTACCAATTGCCAAATGACCACAATATAGCTAATGGCCTTGGTTGCAATAGTCAGAGACAGATTCTGTTCTGTAGATATAAAAAATGCATGTCAAAGCAACACACTCAGTCAGTCTTTGTTTTCCCCAATGTCTCAATGGGAATTCATTAGTGTGAAAGATATTAACTCTCAAGGATGAGTTTAGCACTACTAGTAATTGACTATAATGAAAATAATCTCACAGAATGCTGAGTTTTAGTGCATACAGCTGGGGCAAATGATTGCGTAAGTTGATAAACAGCCACAGATTTCTCAGCGTCATACTATGCTGTCACAGTGTTGTAGTTATACAGTATTTTTCCATCTGTGAGCACACATTCCTTAATGTGACAATGCAAATTTGTGGTTTTGTGAGATAACGAATGTCTGGTTAGAGTGTCTCTTTTGTTGTGTCTGACCATGTGTTCACTGAACAGGCTCTTTTTGAAAAACGAAAATCTGTAGGCATTGGGCAAAGGTGATGAATTTAACAAATGGATGTTTGTAATGTTGTATTGAGAAAAATGGGTGATGCGTTGCACGTGGGGTACGAATTAGAGTGACTTGACATTTACGTGGTTCTTTCTCCATTACTCACTGTCATCACGTTTGATTGGACTTTTGGCCCTTTTTGCACCTGGCATTAAAGTGCGCTTTTGATGATCGGATCACGATCGGATAGCATTTAACCGCATTGAATGCACCCAGGGCGCATTGTGATCGGATCACTGAAACCACATTCGAATATGGTCAGCATTTGAGGTTGGTTTTCATATAACAATATATTATCCTCCACAACTTCAGTGGCAAACGCTCTTTTTGACTTACCCGGCACCTGTGTTGCAGTTTATTGTCTTTTTTATTCTGTTTTAGACTGTGGTTTTTGGATCCGGTCACCCAATTTAATGAACAATATCTCATGAATTGTTCCACTGCACTACACTTGAAATCTCTCATTTCTCTCCTCAAATCCTCACTCTCGTCTCTCACCCGAGCTGTTTTCGCGTGGGCGCTTTAAAACTTTATTTTCCACCCTTTTCTTCACTTCTAATCCCTATTAGCATCCTTTACTCTGGGAATGTTTCTCTAAAGCAGCCAAACGCAATAGACCAAATGGCTTTTTTTAATCTGCGAGCATTTTGAATTACCCGTGTTTTACAAATTCGGTAAACGATGGAGATTTTTTTGGTTAAAGCAACCTCTGATGTAACCACCAAGTGTGAAGAGGGCCAATATGTCCTTTAATTTTCATTTATGAGGGTTAACATAAGTGGACAGCGACACTGAAATTTGAATTTGATGTTTCCTTTAGTGTACAAAGTTTTTGTATACATGATATATGTGTCCTTTGCATATTTATTATGTATATATAAAGACACACACATACAGTATATATTTTGAATATGTTTACATGTATATATTTATATTCATAGAATTTATATTATATATAAATATATGTAATATATAAACATAACATATTTTTCTTAAATATTTACATGCATGTGTGTGTATTTATATACAGTACACAATAAATATACACACACACACATATATGTACTCAAAAAAAAATTGGATGCGATTAATCACAATTAATCATTGCCCAGCACTAGTCTGTGTGCGTGTGGGGATTTTCATGTTATGCATATTGCTAAATGCAGCATATTTTCATAGAAACAGTGAAATGTAAATGTGTTAACACAGCCTAACTTTTTCTTTTCATGTCTTGCATAACATACACAAGTTTGTATGTGTGAGGTGAATGTATCTCACACATTGTAGCAAGGTACATCGCAAGCCTGCTGTTTTCCGTATCTGGCTTGTTTTCCTGTCTGAGCGTTTCAGCAGCTCTTTCTTCTACATTTTGCTGTCCCAACTGTAAGGAGCAAAGATTTTGTTGTCCTTAATTGGCAGATTTCGTCGGCTCTGTAATCCAAGCTATCTTTCCCCCCTTATTTTTGCTTATAGCACAGTGTAGGCTTTGCCGAATAATCTCCTCCAACCTGTCATTGGAGTATGACTAAAACAGACTAGAAACACTCATAGCCCGGAGAGGCTTTCAGCCTGCCTTGATAAAGCCTCCACATCTTCTGCAGGCACCGGCTAATGGAAGCCTTGTTCATTTGCCATGCCTATCAATCACAACCTCAGTGTCATCTTTTCATATCTCGCCGTTTCTTCTTGTCCTGGTTTTCCTTTACCGCTCTCCCTGAGTTGTGCCGGATGTTGTTGTCGTGGTTACCATACTGTGACCCTGTCTGAGTCACAGGGTGGAGGCATAAAAGAAGGGATGAAATGGAAGGTGAACTAGAACAGAAGATATGATGTCAATTTATTCTCATGAATATCGTTTTCTCCAGGCTGGGAAACTCATGCATTCATCTTGCCGTTCAGCCAGCCCTCCTGATCCTATTCTTATTTCCCCATCAATCATATATCAGGTTGCCTAGCCCCCACCCCCCGCCCCAAGCACCTCTACTTGCACTGTAAAGAACTGCCAAATACAGACTGTGCACAATTTATGCTGATACGTTTAAGTGCTGTGTTAAGTGCCCTTGGATTATGAATCCGATTGGTTGGTAAATGCTCTATGATACTCTAGTTCTTCCAAACACAATTCAAACAGACTTCTACATTCTGAAAAATGCTGGGTTAAAAACAACCCAACTTGGGTTATTTGGCAACCCAGCTCTGAGTAAATATTGGACAGAACACATGCTGGGTTATTTCGAACCAGCTGGTTGGGTTAAATGTTTTTACCAAACATGCTGGGTTATTTTATTTAAGTCAAATATTGTTAAAAATGTATTATATTTCTGGTTTAAAATGGACTGGAACTTTTAAAAACACACACAGAATTACTAAAGGCAACAGCAATGATTAAAAGATAAAACATAAAAGAGTTTATTTGGGTGAATACAGCGTAGTTTACAATATTAAATACATTTTAACTCGTTTAACAATCATTTTAGACATAAAAAATGTAATATTTAAAAGTAGAATTTTTAATTTTAGTGTATTCACCCATTCTCTGTACTCGTTTTTTACGGAAATAGCACTAATTCTCATGCCGGTGTGTCAGTGAAGTCTGAGCCGGTGAAGGGCTGCTGTTCGTAGGGTTAACTGCGAACTTCAGACCGCGGCCTCACGTTTCACTCGTAGCTGAAAGATTCCCATAAACAAATAGTACTGACATTAGGGAACACATTTTAACATCAAATTAAATTATGATGAATAAAATTTATTTATTTCATGCAAGGCAAAAGGCGTTTCCATCCTCCAAACAACCGCTGCTGACGCAGCTGACTGACATCTCGTCCATATGTTGTGTTGTGTTGTAAAATAATACAATTTACAGCACAGTAAAGACTTTATAAATTAAATAAAATGTATGCAAACCTTTATTTCGCTGAAGAAGTGCAAATCGGCAGTGCTGAAAACGATCTCTCCTGTAGAGGACTCAAAAAGCCCACACTCTGACTGATTGTAAATCAGCAGCTGGGTTGTTTCGTCCAAGACAGGCTTGACCCAGCGGCTGGGTAGAAAAAAAATAACCCAGCGTTAAAAATTACCCAGCAACTTACAGAAAAACTATTCAGCATCTGGGTAAAAAATATTAAAAATAACCCCAAAAAATGATCCAACAATTTGAAACCAGCTTTTGGATTAAAAAATATAATTTAAAGAAAGGACCCAACAGGCTGAACCCATCATTTGGGTTTTAAAAATCTTTTTTAAAATAAAATAAAACAGTGTTACATAGCCAAACCTATGACTATATTGTAAAGTGTGGTCTGCATTGCGGTATGACAGGCAGCCTTTGTAATAGCTAAAAAAAAAATGTAACTAAAAAGCTAAAAATGGATGTAAATAAAGCAGTCAGCCTGGTCAAATATAATAAGCACTAATTATTTCACTGACATAACTGGAAAATAAGCAGAATATACAGTTATACTCATAGATATCAAGTTTACTTGCTTCTAGGTGCCTCAAACGAAACACTGGGATATCTTTCCAATTTGATGCCAGCGACTTTGCAAACTTTGGCAAATCTGGTGATTTGATCTTACTGAAAAGCGCTTATTGTATCAGCCGTGTAAACTTGACTTTGTGCCCTGCATAAAACCAGCCAATCAGATTAAAGCTTGCCAGACTGAGAAAGTGCTTTCCAGTGCCTATGCATCAGACATTTGGCGAACAAAATGGTGTGTGGACATGCCGTCTGAAGCTGAGATTGCAAATGTTATTACATTAACCCATTTTCTTGCTGCTCTCTTGTTGCGCATACTATATGAGAGATTGGTGTTATACTGTATTTTCTTGTTGATGTTGCATTTTGTTGTCTTCATTTGCAGTGGTTTTGAAGCTCTAATCAAATTCAGTCCGGCACTGAAAAGGACAGGCGAACAGATGGACTGACATTTATCTTTCTCATTGACTTTTATCTTGTATTACAACAGTCATCATTTTGACGTCTTAAAGGGTGCCGGCTCACCGTTTGCAGGCTGAATGTGTGGCGAGCAGGTCCTTGAAAAATAAGGTGTTTGTGATGCAGAGAATCTGTTTTGGCTATAAAACACCTCCTGTCCAATCATTAACGGAGACGGCGGTTAAAACCGCCTGGAGAAACAGGCAATCCTTGCGATGCGTCTGACCATGCATGAAAGATAGAAGGTTTAGCCGTCCAAGGATGCAGCCAAAGTTTTTCTTCATCAGTACTGTGCATTGTGCTTATGAAGATTAGAGAAAATTAGCCCCTTCAAATAATTCATTTTGACCTTCAAGTTATAAAATCCATCGTTAAGGGGTTGGCGTAAAATAACTGAATTCAAGCGCAGCTCATAGTCTCGTTTGTAATTCTCATTCTTACAGTCTCAGAGTGGTCTAACAATGCGCAGCAGATAGCACTCGACTCGTATCTTGGCAATTTACGTTTCTGTGAATTGTACAGAAGCTGGATGTTCTTCTCTTTGTAAAGAGAAAAAGGGAAAAATGAGATGTTATTATGGAATGAAATGCAATTCCTCCCACCATGATGATGTGTTTTTTTCTTGCAAGTGAGAACAGAGGTCATCCAGTGTACACATCAATCTGCTTTTACGTGAATGCAGTGCAGGCTGCTCCATTGCTCTATACAGTACCTGAATATTACACATCATGCAATACTCTAATACAATGACTGAGAGCTTCACATTAAAAGAAATTTCACAAATCACATTGCGGCGTTCATCTGATATTAACCGAGGGAGAAGAAATCTTTTTAGAGCTGCTTGAAGACTATGATGAGCAACATGATCTTTGTTTTACAAGAGCTATAGTTTTAGCAGAATAAAAGTGGCAATGTAGGCCAAATTTGCTAAGAATGAGAAACATAAATATTAATAATTAAAAACTCTGAAAGGAAGCCAAGGATATGTACCCATACGCTGAAGTATCATTACTAAAGATTAATGAATTTTAAGGAAGCAATGAATTTTATTCATTTATTTTTGCCAGAACATATTGGTCTTTCTTCAGTTAAAGTTTGTATCGTTTTTTTAAACCAGGAGATGATTTTTATTAAAACTAGCAGAGCTTTTAATCCTTGTGTGAAGGTTACAGTTGAACCATCTTGGAAACATCTTTTGTCATCTTAAAAATGATAATCTATACAAAAAGTGAAGTAATCATAAAATATGTTTCATTTAAATATATGTTAGATTTATTTATTTGAATACACTTTTCATGGTGTATTTTACTCTAGTTTACAAAAATATTCATCCCTCCATTTTCTTGTGTTAATAGCAAAAATATTTGAAATGCAGTTTCAATACAGAATAAATTGTGATTTGAGATATGGTGGAGATAACATTTATTGATGGGTAAAACTTAAAATTACTGAATTTTATAGAAACTTTCAGTAAAACTTTAGCTTCTGCTTCCTTCTCTAAATTTGCTTGCGTACTCTTTCTCTGATTTACAGTGAAATGTCAGTTTATTCCCAAAGCGTGCGGTGCTGTCAGTGTTGATGATAACTCCAGGTTGCATGCCTGTGCGCTTAACATGAACGGCAACTGAAAGGCGGTAACACACATCGCCTGTGTTTTCACACACGCACTGTTTCAACCCTGCCCCTGAACCTGCGAACAGTAATGATGTGAACTGTCTCTAGACGCTGTGATTTCAACTCCAGGGCTCTCAATTTAGCAAAGGGCTTACCAGAGAGAAGCCTCTGTTGAGGTCATTACACCCCTTAATCACAAAGTCACTCTTACTGTACAGAGTCACTGTAATGTTGATTTGAACAATAAAGGAGAAAACACACTTCTTTTTTTTCCTTGTTCAGTTCATCTTTCCTGTCACAATGGATTTTGGAAGGATAACGTTTTTTGACAAATGTCCAGATGGTTTGATTGTGGCCTGAGTATTTTTTTTCTTTCTTTTAAATATAAAAAATAAATGTCCAGCGTCTGTCACGCAACCACTTTAGTAATATGTTGTTCATGTGATTTTATTGATAAAGGTTCATTAAATTTGATGAAGCTGAGCAGACGTACAACTATAAATAAATAAATGGTTGTTCTTAGCATTTGAATGCCATTGCACAAGATAACAAAATATTGAACCAAGTGGAATTTTGTTTAAAAGAAAGTAGCACAAAGACTTTTTTGAATAAAACATTTCACAAAATAAAGTTTGCTTGGTTTTAAATGATAAATAATAGATCAAAATTAAGACACAGTTGGACACTTGATGGTGAAATAAAGGGATACTTCTTTCAACAATGAAACTTTTGTGGTTATTTATTCATTTTATTTCTTTTCTCTGTGTAACACAGAAGAATAGATTTTGAAGAACATTGTCTAGATAACCTTGGACCCCATTGACTTTCATTTTATGCAAAAAAAACCTAACAAAAAAAAAAAAGTATCTTTTTTTGTGCTCCAAAAATTGCAATTCTGTCATTTACTCACCGTCATATCATTCCAAACCTGTATGGCTTTTTCTTTGTGACATAAAAGGAGATACATTTTGAGAAATGTGATTTTTCTTTTGTTTTTCCATACATTGTCAGTTCTGTGGAAGCCCATTTCTGCCACTGAAAAAGAATGTTATATTTTTATCTCAAAATTCTGACTTTTTTCTCAGAATTGCATTGATATAAACTCGCAACTCGCTTTTTTTCCAGATATGCGTGATATAAAGAATTGTGACACAATTGCGAGTTACAAAGTCAGAATTGCAAGATAACGTCACAATTCTGACTTTTTTTCTCTCAGCATTATGACATAAACTCGCAATTCTGAATTATAACGTCACAATTGCGAGATACAAACTTGCAATTCTGAGAAATAGTCAGAATTACGTGATATAAACTCGCAATTGCAAGTTATAAAGTCAGAATTGCAAGATATAAACAAAATTTTCTGAACATATCAGTCTTTTTTCTCCTCATCACTGGACTCAATAACTCGCAATTGCGAGTTTGTATCTCATAATTCTGAAAAAAAAAGTCTGAAAATTCTAACTTTATTTTTCGCAATTGTGAGTTTATATCACGCAGTTCTGACTTTATATCTAGCAATTCTGACTTTATAACTCACAATTGTGCATTTATATCTCACAGTTCTAAGAAAAAAAGTCAGAATTGCGAGTTTGTGACACAATTCTGAGAAAAAAAATCACAATTCTGAGGTAAAAAAAAGTTTCTTAAAATTGCGTGATATAAACTCACAATTGTGAGTTCTAAAGTCAGAATTGCAAGATAAAACCTTACAATTTGACTTTTTTCGCGCAAAGACGAGTTTGTATCCCTCAATTCATAATTTGTTTCCTTGTAGTTGCGAGTTATAAGTTAGAACTGCGTGAGACAAACTCGCAATTCTGAGAAATGAATTCGCAATAATAAAGTTAGAATTGCGACTGCATTTCTCAGGATTGTGTTTGTCTCACAATTCTGACTTTATAACTCACAATTGCGAGTTTATATCACGCTATTCAGAGAAAAAAGACCGAATTGCGAGATGTAAATTCACATTTGTGAGAAAAGTCTGAATTGTGAGATAAATAGTCACAATGACCTTTTTTTATTTTTTATTCAGTGGTGGAGAAGAAAGAAAGTCATAGAGATTTGGAACAACATGAGCGTGAGTAAATGATGACAGAATTTTCATTTTTGAGTAAACTCCCTTTAAAGACAGACATGCTAAAATTAGTTTGATTCACTTCCATTCAAACGCGTGTGAACGTGAGAGACTGCTAGTACACAAGTAGAGGTTTACCTTTCAGTGTTTTCAAAGCTGCATGTTTTGCATTGTTGTGGGAAGGTGGAGTAAACAATAGAATTCGAGGTGTATTATTTATTAGATGTATTCTTTGACACGCTTACAACCCTGCGTGACCTTTAGTGTGTATATACACCTGTGGTTACTCTACAAGGGCACTTGTATGAACTTACAGGGAAATGATTTCATGCATCTTTTAGAAATGACCTTGAGACCATGTGGTTAACAGTGAATGAAGTTAGTCACTTTTGTTTGCAGGTGCCACTTGGTTTAATATTTTGGATCTAATGCAATGACAGCCTGACCTTTGTAAGTGTCTAAATACATTTGCTCTGGCTGTGAATGGATTCATTTTTCGTTTTTCATATTTGACTCTTATGTTCATGTATCAGCAGATGGAAAATGTGAAGACATTCGTGTTTCTGTAAATCTCCCCCAGATCTAGACGTATCCCCCCAGTTAAGTTTTAATTACCATCAGTTAAGTAACTCGCTGGAAAATATTGAGCCTATATGAGATTAAAAATGGATTGACATTAAAGTCCTGCTTTTAACATTTCCCAAAAAGGGAGCTGGGGCAATTGAGAGAGTATGATATCTATTAATAATATGAAAACTATATTACATCGTCATGATTAAATGACTGTCTGCTAGGTGCAAATTTAATTTCATGTGTTAATTGAGCTGAGCTTCATTCCAGTTCGTTGAATAGAGTGATGCTCAGAAGCTTCTAATTTGGAGTATCAAAGATCAGCGATCATAATATGATTTGAAACCGACTCCGCTGAAAACTCTCTGAACATAAAAACCGAACAAAACCCGATTGAACATTGCATTTTGATCAAGATGATCAAGCTCAGCAGGGATTTGTTTTATTTTGTGGTTTAAAGGGCCCTTTTATTGCCCGTTGACCATAGAAGCAAAATTTTCACACCCTTTTTTTTCCAGTCTTTACATGTTTTTGTTCTCTTTTCCCTTCTTTTGGGTCTTCATTATGTTAATAATATATAAATGTCCTCTTTTCCCTCTCCCCTTCTTTTCCTGTAGCAATTATTGAACCCACAACAACTAGTGCTGTCTCAAGTCCAGGTCAGTATATGTCACATGCTGTACGCAGCTCAGTAAGGGATCCGAAATGCTGCACTAACCAAAAATGACCTCTTCTTCATTGCAATTTCTCCTTCTCTCGATTGGCCAGGATGCCTGCTGGCGTTCAGCTTTGTGTGTTGTCACTTTATTTTCTTTTTTTTTTCTAGGGCTGTCAATCAGTTATTTTTAAATTGAAGAAATTACATCAGTTAATTCATCCCTTATTAGTGTTTGCTGAGAAAGTATTTGTCATGATTCAGCTCTTAAAAATGTCATTTAGAATTGAAATATAAATTTAATTTTACAATACAAATGTGATAATTTGCTTATTTAAATAAAAAAAAAAGTAATACACTATTCATTAAAACAAACTCATTTTGGTATGTGTATTGATAACACTAAACATATTTCCAGTATGTGTTATTTGTTAAAGTATGGGAGCCCGTTTCCGCCACTGAATAAAAAATAAAAAAGGTAATTGCGACTTTTTATCTCACAATTCTGACTTTTTTTTGTCGCAATTTCGAATTTACATCTCGCAAGTTTCAGAATTTTGTCATATAAACTCGCAATTCTGACTTTGTTTCTCAGAACCGTGAGATATAAACGCACAGTTACGAGTTATAAAGTCAGAATTGCTAAATATAAAGTCAGAACTGCATGAGAAAACTCATAATTGCGATAAAATAAAGTTAGAATTGCAAGAACTCACAATTCTGACTTTTTTCTCACAATTGCGAGTTTGTATCTTGTAATTCTGACTTTTTTCTCAGAATTATGATATACAAACTCGCAATTGCGAGTTATAATGTCCAGTTATGAGGAGAAAAAAAAAATATGTTCAGAAAATGGCGAGTTTATATGACACAATTCTGACTTCATTTCTTAGAATTGTGACTATATCTCGGAATTCTGACTTTATAACTCGCAATTGCGAGTTTATATCATGCAATTGCGACTTTATTTCTCAGAATTGCAAGTTTATATCATGCAATTCTGCAAGTCTGACTTTTTTTCTTAGAATTGTGAGATATAAAAGCACAATTGCGAGTTATAAAGTCAGAATTGCGAGATATGAACCTGCAATTCTGACTTTTTTCTCAAAATTGTG
Organism: Labeo calbasu; assembly: GCA_019740295.1. Taxonomy (NCBI): domain Eukaryota; kingdom Metazoa; phylum Chordata; class Actinopteri; order Cypriniformes; family Cyprinidae; genus Labeo; species Labeo calbasu. The sequence goes on along the minus strand of JAHKKF010512436.1, from coordinate 8,597 downwards.
AGTTTGTATCGCGCAATTCTGACTTTTTTTTCTCAGAATTATGAGATACAAACACGCAATTGCGAGTTATAAATAATCCAGTTATGAGGAGAAAAAAAAGACTGATATGTTCAGAGAATTGTGAGTTTAAATCTCACATTTCTGACTTAACTCACAGTTGCCAGTTTATATCGCACAATTCTGAATTCATTTCTCAGAGTTGCGACTTTATATCTCGGAATTGCGAGTTTATATCACGCAATTCTAACTTTATTTCTCAGAATTGCGACTTTATATCTCATAATTCTGACTTTATAACTGACAATTTATAATTGACAAAAGTTTGTATCACACAGTTCTGAGGAAAAAAAGACAAAAAAGTGAGATTCCAAGTTGCAATAACTTTTTTTTTTTTTTTTTTCAGTGTCGGAAACTAGCTTCCATATTAAAGAGATAGTCCTCCAAAAATTAAAATAACCCATGATTTACTCACCCTCAATCCATCCTAGGTGAATGAGGATTTCTAAAGAAAATCATCAGAGGATTTCGATGCCAAGAGGAAACAGTTTTTCGTTTGATGTAAACAAAATTCAGTCCTCACAAGACTAGCATAATCTCATCAGAGCTAAAACACCACTCTCTCGTGAACACGAGTCACTACTAGAGTACGATAGTTAGCAGAAGCCAGAGATTGCGGTCTATAAAGTTTTAAATATGGACATTTTTCTTACACAAAAGCGTCACTTCGCTTTAGAAGGCCTTTATTAATCTCCCAGAGCCGTGTGGAGTACTTTTTATGATGGATGGATGCACTTTTTTGGGCTTCAAAATCTCAACACCCATTCACTGCCATTATAATGGCGCTTTCACACCAGACGCAAATGAAGCGGTAAGCGCGAGTGATTTACATGTTAAGTCAATCCAAAGACGCGATAGACATCCTGCGGCGCAATTCGCATCAATCGCCCCACCTCATTCGTTTCGGGCGTTTGACGCGTGGCGCGGGATTCGCTCAAGTTGAAAAATCTGAACTTTGGCAAATATTCGCGCCGCGTTAACCAATCAGGAGCTTGCTCTAGTAGTGACGTGATTATGACGTAGCGAGCGGAGGCTGTGGAGGACAAAATCATCGTCGCTGTATGTGGATACCTGGAGCTGTACGATACATCTTCGTACTTTTATAGAAACAGGAATAAAATTTCACAGAAGTTCAAGAATTTCACGCGCGAATGAAGCGAGTAAACTCAAAATGTCCAAGCGTCCAACTACGCGCGAATAGCACGATTTATTCACGCAAGTCGCGTCCTGTGTGAACGCACCGTAAAGCTTGGAAGTTTAATATAACTCTGTATTTATCCGAAAGAAGAAAGTCATATACACCTAGGATGGCTTGAGGGTGAGTAAATCATGGTAATTTTCATTTTTGGGTGAACTGTTCCTTTAACATTTATGGCTATAAAAACCTGTCAAATTCTAAATGCTCTTACTATCACTCATCTGTTCTCTCATTACGAGTTAGTGAGTGGTTTACATTTTGAGACATTTTGTGACATTTCCAAAAGAGATAGTTCCTTGGTTCAGTGAGTCTTTGAGTTGTAGTCTTAAGAACCATCTAAACTGACTCAGTCTAGTTCTGAATCGAATCAACTGAATCATTTAAAGATCCAAATCAAAAGAATAATTTGTTAGCAAATTAGATGTCAGCAAAAAAGGTGTTAAGGCATTACTTTTGTGTCTTTAGCTGCGTTATTTTCTTTATAATTGATCACTTTCAATTAAAACGAGGTAAATTGACAGCCCTAATTTTTCCACTTTATTTCTTTGTGTTTCTTTGTGTTTTATTTCTTTAACTTGTGGCATTGCACAGTACAGCACTGACACCCCTCTGAGCGAGCACTGTGGCGTTATGGTGGGCACTGTCATGTGTAGCGCTGGGGCGAGTGGCTTTCCTAAACGCTGACTGCTTCTCTCTGGCTTCCTCATTCTCTGCTTTAGTGCGGGCTGCATGAAGGGCGGGATATTGATAATACGCCTCCTCGACTTCTCTCTTTTATTTGTTGTCTGCCATTTTCTCTCCTCCTGAGCAGCAACTGATTCCGCCGCCTCTGAACGTCTCTCACTATCTATGGCGTCGCTGTGTTTTCGCTGTTGTGCTCTTTACTGAAATCACAGACCATGATATTCTCTTTCTGGGGGGGCGTGGAGTATGTATGTGTGTGTGTATTAAAGAGATAGTTCACCCAAAAATTACAATTCTGTCATTATTTACTCACCTTCATGTTGTTTCAAACACATGGCTTTCTTCATTCTTGTAACACAGAAGAACAGTTTTATGGAATTGCATTGGTCGTTGTTGGATATATATTGTCCGCTGTTGAATATTTAATTGCGCATGTTCATTTTTTCTATTTTACATTTAGACTACGCTTGCCATCATCTAATGTTCACTAATAACACTAATAATGTAACACTGTTAAATGTACTCTCTAACAAAAATCTCAAAATTAATATCAATTATTTACACTGTACATTATATGCTGTAAATTGCTTTTAGCATTTATAACAACTGATTTTATTTTATAATTTATTTAGGCAAAATAGTGTAGAATTTTATTATTAATTTTAATATTTAATAATAATATCCCATTGAACAGTTATTGGAACAAAACATGAAAATAATAATTGGTTTAACGTTAATGTAATCTGTTAGTTTAGCTGCTGAATACAAGCTTACACAGTGCACTGTTGGTTACAGTATTTTCTTTTAATTCATTTTTTAAAACAATTTCTTTATTTTTAAAAATGCCATCCGGTATTGATTCCAAATTACATGACAAAAACTGTAGTTCGTTACGTAATCCATTACATTATACATTTTAGGCAATACAATCAGATTACTTTTAACCTAACTTGTTTATCACATTGATTTAAATAGGATAATCTTGTACCATATTGATATGAAATACAAAGAGCAAGAAAATATATTCCATTTGATATTATTAACAACATGAAGTGCATTAAATATTACATTACGTCAAGGTTTCCCAAACTGGTGTTTGTGAAGGAACTCAAGAGGGTTTATGAGTTTAATGAAAAGCTGTTAATTAATTATATTAATTAATTTAAAAAATAATAAATAAATTATTTTAAAATCAATCAAACTAAAATCTTACTAAAAAAAAAATTAAACATTATATTTGGTACCTGGATGTCATATTATCATAACCAACGTCAGAGAACCAATGATGCAAAGGTGATACTTATTTAAAAGTAACTATATTAGGTGAAAAAGGATCAGATGACAAAAAGTTTGTGAATTTGTGCATTTTAATGTGTTTGAAAAACAAAGACCTTCCAAAGACATAGAAATACATGGTTTAAATAACCTACAGAGTGATAAATCAAATAAAAATCTATGTTCATCAGTTCAGCACACTTCTCAAATCCGTGATGATTTTTAGTAAATCAAACGCTGTGTCGCCACCTGACTAGTAACTGATCTCTTTGTGAATGTCTACAAAACTGGTAGACTTTCTCAGTATATATAAGGAGTAGGTTATTTTAAAAAGGGAAATTTAAACAATGAAAAAGAGGAATTAGAGATAATTAAGAATATTTTATTGCTATTGTGTAAATATGTAATCATGTAATCCATAAAATAGTAACTGTAGTCTGATTACGAGTGTTTTAAATTGTATTTTAATCTAATTACAAGTACTTAATTTTTCTGAGTTTTTGGAATCTGATTACGTAATCCAGATTACATGTAATAATTTACTACCCAGCTCTGTAGTCAATTAAGTTAAATGGTACGATATCATATATAACAGTCATGGCCACCATGCTGCATCAAAAAATCCATATCTGTCGACCACTAATCATAAGACTTGTGCGCTGTATTGCAAATCTTCTGAAACCTACAATAGCTCTGCGTGCGGAACAGTCAAAAAAACTGGCTGAATTAAAAATATTTTTGTGTCCAGAATGACCAGTAGATTCTTTAAAAGCTCTTCTTTTGTGGACCGATATGATTGTGAATAAATGGTAACAGAGTTTATATCTTCTGGTTGAACTATTCATTTAAAACACATCTTTTAAAAGCCAGTGTGAAAATGTAATCCCTCAAATGGGATACATTACTTCCCCTAATGCTTTCTCTTTAGCACATAAACTCTGACATATACGACACAATGCACACGCTAACGATGTGTGTGTGATGTGTTGCATTGCATGACTGTTCTTAGCAGCCACAATGAGTATCATTTAGCGTTACAGATCTTAATGCATTTTCATACTCCATTTTACAGATATGCCACTGTATTAGTAGGTATACCATTTGTGTGGAATGGATATAATTAGCCATGGGGTCCTCTCACTGCCAGAGTTTAGACCTTTGCTAGTGTGTAGCCCTTAACTTTCATTTGATGCAACGCTTGCAGAACAAATGACAATTTCATGGTCCACTGCAGTAGCGGCAGTATCAATCGCTGAGATAAACTGTCTCGACGTCCCACTGTTCTTGTTTTGTTCCAAGTTCCAAATTGTATTTCTAGTTAATTTTGTGCTGTCCTAGTTGAGCGACTTGGCCGAGAGAGGATAGTGTGAATTCCTCGCAACAGGTGCACTACTTATTTGACAAATGAATTAATAAATGCTAATTATCTTTTGACATCTCTTCACAGGAGGGTTGGATTATGTGTATTCAGAAAGAAGCAATACATACGGTATGCAAAAGCAATGATGTATAGAAATGTATGTGAGCATGTGTAAGGTGAGACCGGGGCTGGTTGTCAATGTAATTTTTTAATTGCAATATTTATCGACCGTTTTGTCTCTCATAATTGATTTATTGATTGAATTGAGCTTTAAAAAACTGTTAGGCTTTATATTGGCAGATTCTGTGTGACAACTTATTGCCTCTGCTATACAGTAGTTGCATGTGGTTGCAAAAAAAAGATCTTTTATCCTGGATGATAATGATGAAATTTTCATTTAGATTTAATAGCTTTTTTGTAGCTAAATACAAAAGTGGAGGTTGGAGGTTAGCCCCGGTCTCCCCTGTATATGAATACAATTAAAACATTGCACAATAGCTATTAAATCCAGTCTTTACTTTGTATGTGTGAGATATTTCATATTTTCTAGAATGGAAACAGGAGGAGATGTTAGATCTTTACAGAACAGATTCTTGTCGATACCTGCTCATAGTTCTTTTGCGTGATTTTGAACCATTTTGGCCTTTCTTTACACATTTACAACTGCGCTAAAAATGGCTATAATTGACTGTGAAAATCAATCCCTAGTTCACACGCAGTGTGCGCTTTTCTCCAAACACACTGCCAATACTTTTGTGTTTCTCTGCGTGTTGGCTGGAATAGCAGCTACATTCAGACATGCTTTTGATTCCACTGAAAACCAACCTGTCTTTTATCGGTAGTCCTTCTGACAAATAGTTTAGACAGCTTCCACACAAAGTGAGATTTATGAAGCATTTGTGCTATTGGGATTCATACAGGATTTATTCGCTGAAAGAGTGTGTGTTTCATTTAAACAAAAAATAAATAAAAAAATATTGAGAGCTCAGGCCACAATACTGAAGTTATGATTTATGTTTCCCTTGATGTTTTGTCACATGGATTGTACTTAAGTTGTCCTTTAGAGAAAGTGCAACTATAAATGATTGGATTTCTTGCTTCTGTACCCTATAGGTATATACAGTACTGTACACAGTGCTGAATAGGGGTGTGCGACATATATAATCTACGATTATATTGGAATTGTTGTTTAAACGATATGAGTTTTGACATTATCAAACAAAAACACACCCAGAGAGTGCAGTATACACTATGAGATGTAGGTTATAAAACAGTCTTTTAAAATACATTCAGAATTCCCCAAAAATCAAGATAAGAGGGCAAATATCCCCTCGTATGACTTTCATGTCTTTTATATTTATATCATCTGATATATAATATCACTGTCACACAAAGAGTACTGTTTTTTTCCAAATAGCGGTACGATTGCAAATGTCATATTGATTTTATAAAACAGTCCAGTAAGCAAGAATGTTCACTGACTTACATTATAAACACAAGTTCCTGTTTTGCTCTATTTCGTAGATGAAAAAGGTTTCATACAAAGCCACAGCAGAACTGTTTTGCATCTTTGAGCAACACACAATGGTGTTTCGTTACTGAATAAGTCAGACGTTTGAACGAATCGGTTGAATGAATGACTCAATGACTCACTCATGTAGTGATTTGGTTTATGAGTATGGTTTATAGGTTTGTAAGTATGTTTTCCCTTTTTTTTCCAAAATCATTTCCATATCACTATTGAATGTTTTGTTTTTAAAACATCAAAACATTATATATGCATTTTCATTTGTAAGTGCAGGTTAACTGGTTTCATGTCTTGCATTAAACAGTCTGTGTAACTGCAGAATGCATTGCAAAGACAAATTTTGTTGATATTGATTTCATTTGATTGATAACAGCCCTATAGCGTCTTACTATTTGAATTAGTTTGAATAAATGTAATAATTTTACACAGAAGATGTGATGCATATATTTAAAAATTTGCCTTATAAGGTATAAATGCCCATAAAAGATAAAAAATCAATTTAAACTTTAAACTTCATTTCTGTTTCTCCAGCAAACTAATCACCACACAGAATATGAAGAATATCAAAAGCTTTGGGAGTCAATTTTCCACGGCAGTCTTAAACCTGTCAAAGGACCAGCTTAATAACATTATTAATTACCAGCTTATTAATTATAGTTATCGACAAAATTCCAGAAAATATTGTAGGTTACTTGAAAATTGTAGTCCGTTACTGATTACGAAATACATGAGAAAATTGTAGTTACTATAGTAACATAATCTAATAATTACTCATTTTATGTCATTAATTCTGAGTACTTTTTGATTATTTTTAAATGATTGTGTACCATACTGATATAAAAATAAAAAAAGACTAATGAAAGAAAATATATTCCATTCTTTATCAACAACATGAAATGCATTAAACATTACAGTACACCAGGGTTTCACAAAATGGGGTTAATGAAGGAACTGCAGGGGTTTTTTGAGTTGATGAAAGGCTAGGATTAATGAAATCATAAAAATTTAAAATTAAAATGAATAAATTATTTGAAAATCAAATCAAAACAACTAAACACTAAAAAAAGAAATATTTGTGACTGTGAAAGTGATACTGTAAACGTGTTAAGTCATTGAAAATTTA
>JAHKKF010512432.1:0-15289 GCA_019740295.1 Labeo calbasu | reverse complement strand
GCCTGACCCTCTGAAATCAGCCAGCCAATGGCATCTCCTTGTCCTTGACCCCTCCCACAACAAGCATGAACCAACCCCATCTGCAACCTTGAATAAAAAGAGTCACTAAACAATGGCCTCCACTCCACTTTCATCTGTCACTCTTTTTTCATTTAGAGCGTCCCTCTTCTCCTCCTCATGCCAGTTGCATGTTTTCCTCCTCCCTGCACTCTCGCTGTCTTCTTATCGGCTCACTTCCTGTCCTCTCACACTAACGCACGAGCTGTCATTCGCCTGCATGGTTTTGTCAGTGTGAAATTTCTTTCTGTTCCGTTGTTTTCCCTTCTTTACTGGTAAAAAACATTAATAGTAACCCCTCTGTGCTTTTTTATGGTTACTGTAGTCACATTAGAGGTAGTGGATTATTGATAAGTTTGTCTTTTGCTTATTTATTTAATTTTTCTGTGACATCGCACTCACTCCAACCTCTGATTGGTGGAGTCCTCTAAATGGAGCCAAGTCTGTATACAAGCAAATCTTAAATACACAAAATAGTACAAACAGATTTTTGTAAACATGCACACCCAGTTTATTTCTAGCGTCCTCCAGTCTGCGACTGAAGACGGGAGGACGAACAGACAGTTTCAGTCCCTGATCTTAAAGGGAGGGACACCCAAAAAATTAAACCATCTATTCTCCCTACTGTTGTTCCAAACCTCTATGACTTACTTTCTTCTGTGCAACACAGATGTGGAACAAGAGGAAGAATATTCATGTTGCTTTTCTTCCATGCAATGAAAGTAAATGGGACAAATGCTGTCAAGCTCCAAAAACGACAAAAAAAGCACCATAAAATTAGTCGTCGGTCTCAATTTTGACCACGTACGCTCAAAAACGGCACATTTCATTGTGCCATTTTTAAATATAAAATTTAAATGACTTAAATTTTAGTCTGTTGCTCACACAAAGTTATCATATGGCGTATCAAGACATACTGACCATGTCTTTGACATCAAACCTGACATGATGCATCTTGATTCACCATATTTGAATCTATGCAAACGAAATAGTGATTTTCAGCAAGCAGAGACTTAAGGCTTGTATGTCTTCAGAAGCCTACAAATATTGTCAGACGTGCTTTTTTTGTCATTTTTACGGCTTGACAGCCTCCCTTTCATTTAACAGAAAAGAGCAGTGTGAACATTCTGCTTAGTACCTACTATTTGGTTCTCCCAAAGATTGAAAGTCAAGTTTGGAATCGAGAAATGTCATTTTTGGGAGAACTGTCCCTTTAAGGCAGGACGTCCACATCCTGATTGGCCCTTCTTTACCTCCACCCATTCAGGATTGGCTCCCTGCAGCCCAGAACCCCGCCCCTTACACTCTAACACCAATCCTGTGCTTGTATGTGCATGCTCGGAAGCCATTCCCGTCCTCATGACACGCGCCCGGCCATTCCCTATGCTCGTAAAGTGGTTTTTTGCATTGACTCGACTGTCAAAGCCAGTTGTAATATGTGTTCCATAGACAAACAGGCAACCAGCGCTGCCCCAGACTCTGTCATTCATCCACCTCTCGGCATGCCCCACCTTCCTCTCATGGACCCCACCATGAGAGCTCCATCCTTCTCATATCATCCTCCTTTCAGCTCTGTCACTGAGTGTGTCCTTTTTGTGTCCTGTTTTGTCATCTCATGCAATTTGTCTTGTATCCATCCTTCCCCTTCTTTTCTAGATCTCTGTCTCTCTCTGTCTCCCTCCTCCACTGCTCGTCCTCTCTGTTACTGAGGTAAACAAGTGGCCGTTTGATATGGAAGACGAACTACAACGGAAACAGTGTCTTATTGTCCCTCTCAGCCCCTCCCGTCCAATCCCTGTCCCCCTTTTGTTAAACTCCTCCCACATTCCCATGTTCGTTTTTCCCTCATTTCGGGAGATCTTGAGATTCTTTTATTTGTTCATGTGATTAACACTCTAACAGGGTTATTTGCGCTTCTTCATGGCTTTACGCCTCTTGGCTTTGGTTTGGGCTCAAACGCCAAGATGGTCAGGCAGCCCGCGTCCCGGCGTCCACGTGTCGCCAGAGGCGGGTCGGCCTGTAGCGGGGCTGTCTGTGCGGGCGATGGACATTGGGCTTCTCATTAACCTACTCCTCCCTGTTTGTCCCCTGTCACTTGTGTTTTAGAGAAAGATGAGGCTGCAATTGAGAGCTCTGAATTCAATACCACGTCAGTAGCTGATGTGGACAAGCGGGTGAAACGTCGTCTACTTATGGGTAACTCTTTTCTTCCTCTTTCTATGTGTTGCCATGGCGCTTGTGCTTCTACCCCCTCGTTTCTTTCTGTCCTTTAGTTTGTTTGAGTTGCTTTGCTTTCCTTTGCCCCTCCCCCGAGGTCACTCGTTCGATATTTCTGTGTCTGACCCTACTACAAATTAGACAAATGTCCCTGCAAACATGACAAGGTTCCTTTCGCTCTCTCCTCAAACTGTCTTCGACGCTGCCGCCTCTTCTCTTTGACAAAACAACACCACTAACAACTGACCGCTTCCATCCACTCCTATTTCCAAAGACGGCAACAAAAGCGACACTGGATTGCTCTACACTGGATAATAAACCAATCCTCGCTTTTCCAGTTGAACATTTCACTGTATGACTTCAGCATTAGACCAGTTGTAGAGGAACATTTGTGGGCTGAATACTGAACAAATAATGGCAGGATAATTTTATGGAAGAAGAATGACACGAGGGTTGGTTCAGACCGTTCCACATCATAGGATGCTGTGGGCTGTGGTGAACCGCAGCAGAAGATGCCTGACATCATTTTTTACGCTCTATTAATAGTATGTGTTCTTAAAAATTAAACATTGGCATTTATCATCTGCCCGCGTTTACCCTCTGTCATCTGCGCTCCATAAACTTGTGTCTGTAAATTTGCTCACCATTAGAAATGTTTCTATTCTCCATGCTCTCCTTTTTTAAAGTCAACATGAAATGCCAAAACCCATTTTACTTTCATACTTATGCTTTTCTAATTGAGACAAGCTTCAATTAAAAAAATGTGACCCTAGACCACAAAATCAGTCATAATGGTCTTTTTTTTTTGTTTAATAAATAAGCTTTCCATTGATGTATGGTTTATTAGGATAGGACAGTATTTGGCTGAGATACAACTATTTGAAAAAACTGGAATTCGATATCTAAATATTAAGAAAATCCCCTTTAAAGTTGTCCAAATTAAGTTCTTAGCAATGCATACTACTAATCAAAATTTAAAAAAATATCTTCATGGAACATGATCTTTACTTAATATCCAAATATGTTTTGGCATGAAAGAGTTATCAGTTAATTATGACCCATACAATGTATTGTTGGCAGTTGCTACAAATATACTTGTGCTACTTAAGACTGGTTTTGTGGTCCAGGGTCAAATGTTTTTTACATGTGTAATGGTGCATTTGATGGAAAAAGAAAGTCATAGAGCCTAAGTAAGTTATTCTACTGTATGCTTTATTCTAACAATAATACTATGCATTGATAAATCATTCACATTAAAAACAAGAATGTATTAAGAAAGTAAATAGGTCAATTTTGGTTTCATGTTGACTGTAACGTGTCCTTAATAGAGGAATGATCGTTTCCAGGGTGCCGAACAGAAATGCAGAATAACGTTTTAGTTTCCAGTCCATCTGCTTCAGTTAGCTCTCCTAGGAGAGAGAAGATAACTCACGCAGGCTCGAACCTCAGAAATATATCAGCCATTTAGCCATTTGTCCTTGAATTCATGAACCGAAGCCAAGTTGTTGTCAGACAGACAACAGATCTGCCTTTGTATGGCAGAAAAACTGTTTGTAAAGTATTTGGGAGGACAGACCAGACACCTTTATTTGATCTATGAGGTAGTGGAGGGCTCATTTGTTTTCTAGTTGTATTTTCTGTCACTAAAAATCGAAGTATAGATTCATAGTTTTCAGTTTCTCTCACTACCGTTTTTGACAATTTTAGGTACACCCAGGAACCTGACGATGCAGAAATTTCTGTCTTTCACCCTTTATCACCTTCCTTCTTCCTTTTTTATAATTTCTGAAATAGTGTCTTTGGTTTATGACATTGCTTTCTCATCCCTGTAGTACTGTAGCTGCACTGAAGAAAGACAAAAGTTTAACCCTCCTTTGCTTCTCCCTCAGTTTGAGTTTGCTGCCTCCCTTGAGCTGATATTTAATTATTTTCTTCCCTATAATGTGTTTTTGTTTCTTTTCAAAATCCTATTAGCCCTAGGAATGTTTTATGGATGGGCCCATCCTAAATTGTCTTCTTTTATTGTATATGATCTCTATGCTCTTGTTAAAAAAAAAAAGTTTGGGATAAGTAAGATTTGTAATGTTTTTTTAAAGATATCTCTTATACTCATCATTTGATCAAAAATGCAGAAAAAAGTATGATTTCTGAAAAATCATGACACTGAAGACTGGAGTAATGATGCTGAAAATTCAGCTTTGCATTGCAGGAATTAATTATATTTTAAAGTAGAAATCAGCTATTTAAATTACAATAATATTTTACAATATTACAGTTTTTTCTGTATTTTTAGTCAAAGAAACACAGCCATGATGAGGAGAAAAGTCTTCTTTAAAAACATTAAAAATCGTACTAATCCCAAAGTTTTGAATGGCAGAGTATATATACTGCATATATATTTCAACTACCAGTTTTTGACTTGCATAATATATCATAACGTGAACTGTTTGGAGAGGTTGTGAAGACTTTTGAGAACTTGTTGACAAGTCACATGTGATGTCATCACCGTCTAACTCACTGACCTCATTATTTCCCCCGTCTAAGATCATATTCCAAGTTTCATGATACATAAATGGGCCCGTTATGACAGATTCACACGAATAGCTTGGCTTTGCATGTGAGTGTTTGTGCAAGTGTGTGTGTTCTATCACACAGGAGCCACAGGAGAACGCTAGATTTGACACTCGGCGTTCCCGCTTCATCCTGCCCTCCTGTCACAGCTGGGGCCAACAGCACCAGGATGTGACCGATCCTGACAAATTAAACTGGAAAGTCGGTGTCAGAAAGAAAGCTGCTATTGTACCCAGGCATGATGGGAAACCCAGAGACTGGAGAGGTGGAGGAGAAGAAGAAGAGAAAATGAGACACAAAGAGGTGTTTTGAAAAGGTGGTCACTTTGCAGCAGGGGGGAATTGAAGGAATTTGATCTAAATAAACTGCCATGTGTCGGGCACATGTGGAAAGGGGCTGATTCTGATGCGTTGATCTCCGGAGCGTGATCCAAATAAACGTCACACACCTCTGGGCAGCTGTCTCTCGGCACCGACCGTTCAGCCCGGATTTACCACCTCATCTGAAAGTTGTTGTAGGCAATGAAGCCCTCGATGTGTGGAAGCCCTGTGTGGTTTCCTCCACCGTTCCAAAGAAGGGCTGCTTTTCAGCAGTGGGACGTTCAGTCAAATTCTCTCTATTCGTCTGCGGACTTCTAGTTTTATCTGGCCGTTCGCCAACAGGAGCCGGCGAACACGAACATGATGGCTGAGGAATCTTCATCTTTCGTCGTGGAGAGACATATAAACATGCAAATCCATCAATCAGAAGACCACGCCCATCTAGAGTTAACCACACCCCTTTTTGAGAACTTTTTTTCACAACTAACTTAATCAAACTTTGTTTGCGTGCACACATGTCCCATGTACATGTCCCTGGGCAAGAGACGGTCCAGCTGTTCTTAGAGCAGTTGAATTGCCCATAGCATTAGACTCTAATAACAGGGTCTTTTGACATGCTTAATAAATCATTAACAGAAAGCCGCTTCACCCACTCCCCCATTTTGCAAAAAAACGTCCTGTTTTGGAGATCTTCTACACCTTGTCTTCAACTGAATTCCCTTTGGGTCTTTGCTTTGGACTGTGTGGTCAACAAAAAGCAATTTCCCAATTTCAACCTGGAAAATCAGATTTTATTGTAGTTAACCTTGCACTGTGTGCTGACCAGGTGTGATTACGGGCATAAAATCTGGACCGATCAGAACATATCTCATGTTTAATATAGAGTAATGCAGAGTGAAAGTTTGGACCAATGAGATTTCACATTGGGCGGAGCTACTGACAAATCTCATGCAAATATGTGGCTGTTTTTTGCATAAAATTATCATGTTTTGTATGAACATGATTGTGTGATGACATCACATATAAGACATAAGTACTTAGGCCTAAGTTGTATAGTTTTCTTATCATATACAGTTGAAGTCAAAAGTTTTCATACACCTCGCAGAATCGGCAAAATGTTAATTATTTTACCAAAATAAGAGGGATCATACAAAATGTATGTTATTTTTTATTTAGTACTAACCTGAATAAGATATTTCACCTAAAAGACATTTACATATAGTCCACAAAAGAAAATAATAGTTTACCCTGTTCAGAAGTTTACATGCACTTGATTCTTAATACTGTGTTGTTACCTGAATGATCCACAGCTGTTTCTTTTTTTTTTTTTGTTTAGTGATAGTTGTTCATGAGGCCCTTGTTTGTCCTGAACAGTTAAACTGTCTGCTGTTCTTCAAAAAAAAAGCCTTGGGGTCCCACAAATTCTTTGGTTTTTCAGCATTTTTGTGTTTTTGAACCCTTTCCTACAATGACTGTATGATTTAGAGATCCATCTTTTGGCACTGAGGACAACTGAGGGACTCATATGCAACTATGCAGAAGGTTCAGACGCAACACAATGCATTAAGAGCCAGAGGGTGAAAACTTTTGAACATAGTGAAGATGTGTACATTTTTCTTGTTTTGCCTAAATATCATATTTCTTTTCATTTAGTACTGCCCTTCAGAAGCTACAGCAGATACTTACATGTTTCCCAAAAGACAAAACAGTTTAAATTTAGCCTGATCTTCAAATTCAAAAGTTTCCTTCCCCGGCTCTTAATGCATCACGTTTCCTTCTGAAGCATCAGTGAGCGTTTGAACCTTCTGTAATAGTTGCATATGAGTCTCTCAGTTCCCTCAGTATGAAAAGATGGATCTCAAAAGCATACAGTCATTGCAGGAAAGGGTTCAAATACACAAAAATGCTGAAAAACCAAAGAATTTGTGGCACTTAAAGGACCTGATCCCTTATTTTGGTTAAATTAACATTTTGCATATTCTGCTAGGTGTTTGTAAGCTTTTGACTTCAACTGTATACGTATTTAGGCATATATTACCTATTATATGTTAACTTTAAGGGGTAAAACAGTTTCATATGCATTCAAATGCAAGTAAACAATGTTTTTGCAGTTTAACTGCTTATTTTGACTTTCTCTCCACAGTCATTCATGTGACAAGACTAACCGGCTCACTCTCTGCTTTCCACCCTCAAACCTCAGAAATGCTATCCTTTTTCTAATTTCCGTCCTTTTAACTTTAACCTCAGGAAAAAGCACAACTCTTCCTTTTTTGTGTGTTTTGTTTTACGTTTTGATTGACCAAGTTGCCAAGGAAGTCTTTATCTTTGGCTTTATTAGGGCTTGAGGGAAGGTCCTGATTTTGTGCAATATGTGTTTTATGTCTGTCACGAACCTTGTCATTTTCAAAGTTCAAGTGCTGCGTTAGTTTTGTAATTCCTAATGAACTATCAGTTGCACCCATTGGGATTCATTTTTTACATGCACCCTTTCAAAAAAATAGTTGCGGTCAAGCCTAGCTCTCAAAACAACTGCACATCCTCTCTTAGTTAATAGTATCAGAAACTGTTAAAAATGATTTCTAATTGTGTTTATACTCCCTTACTTCCTCTGTCTGTCCCATCCTGTGTGTTTGTTTACCCAGAGACCTGTGCGGTGAACAACGGCGGTTGCGATCGCACCTGCAAGGACACGGCCACCGGAGTGCGCTGCAGTTGTCCGGTGGGCTTCACCCTTCAACCCGACGGAAAGACCTGCAAAGGTCAGTGTAGATGCGTGTTGTTTGTGTGACTTGTGTTTAAAGTTGCAAAGAGCATGTCCTGATTTCCTCCCTCCGTGTGCTTTTGAATGTCAGGGAACAATTTGAGATTTCCTGTATTTAGACTGCAAGGCTCGGATTAAATTGGAGACACGTTATTAGATGAATTCTTTTGCTTGAAATGGTCAGGTATTGGGCGTATGTGTGAGGGTGTGTGATCCCAAGCCAAGACCAACTGGCTTTACGTCCGTTTGTCCTGTCGTGTGGAATGGGTCGGTGATGGCCGTGTTGTTGTTGCTGTGGCTGCGAAGCATTTCTTCTTCCGAAATTCCAGCTTTGACGTCAATGACCAGGGGTTTCAAAGTAAAACGACCGCGGAGCGATCTTGGCACGGGATGATGGTGGGTTCTCTCTAAACAAACACACTCAAGAACTCACTGACCATACTATCATCCTGCACACTTCAAAATTAATCGCTTCCTGTTCTACCAAAATTGGTGATGGTGAACAAGTATGCGAATCTCTGCATGGGCACCTGTGGGTCACTTCAGGAGAATGTGTCTGAAATCGGCTGCTTCTCTTGTCATTTTCCTGAGTGGTTGCTGTAGTGATGAGGCATGGTCACGTGACCTTTTCTTCAAGAAAGAGGAGAATGTAGCACGTACATGCGGAAAACAGGCCCGTCTGCACCATACAGCGAGACGCCTCTGCAAACCAACCGCTGTTTGATTAGTGAGGCTGTCATACAAAGCCACTCACACATATAAACACTCACGCATAGCGCCATCCTGAGGCCTTTAAAGACCTTTTTTTTCTATGGTGACGTGTTTCCTGTTAAAACAGGAAGTTTGGGCGAGACTTTTTTTTGCTCTAATTTGCATCAAAGCCACTAGATTGATTTGCAACTGAAAGCAAGTGTTTAATTGTGTAAAAATGTGCATATGCAAGTTTGCGAGTGCAAGATGAACCATCATTTTACTGTACAATATGGCTTTAAAGGGATAGTTCACTCATAAAAAAAGAAAATTACCCCATGATTTACTCACCTTCAAGCCATTTGAAGTGTATATGACTTTCTTCTTTCAGACAAATACAGTCAGAGTTATATTAAAAAATGTCCTGGCTCTTCCAAGCTTTATAATAAAATAAAAAAAATGTGTTACATTTAATTTTTTAATATATTTTATATTTTTTATATTATTTTAAATATTTAAAAATGATACAAATATTTTATTTTTATTAAATATTTTAATAAAATGTAACTTTCTTTAAATATATATATATATTTAAAAATTATATATATACAGTGTATATATATATATATATATATATATATAAACCCTCATGTTTACTTTTTTTAAATATTAAAATCTATTGTAATAATGTCTAATGTGTAATAATATATTTTATTTATTTATTTAAAATTGAATTTTTTTAAATAATTGACAATTATCATACTTTTTAAAAATACAAATAAAATAATTTTTACAATCATTACATGTAAAAAAAAACTTTAAATAAAATAACTCATTCATTTTTTTAAAATAAAGAATATTTAAAAATATTAAAATCTATTTTAATTTATAATAATATTCTAAAAATGTTTTTATTTATTTAAATTGAATTATTTAAATAATATACATGACTTTCTTCTTTCAGACAAATACAATTAGAGTTATATTTTAAAAAAATGTCCTGGTTCTACCAATGGCAGTGAATGGCTGTTAAGATTTTGAAGTCCAAAAAAAGTGCATCCATCCATCATAAAAATATTTTTCTAACACAAACGCATCGATTCGCTTCTGAAGGCCTTTATTAACCCTCTGGAACCTTCTGGAGTACTTTTTATAATGGATGGATGCACTTTATTGGACTTCAATTCTCAACAGCCATTCACTGCCATTAAAAAACTTGGAAGAGTCAGGACATTTTTTAATATACCTCAGATCGTATTCGTCTGAAAGAAAAAAGTCATATACAGCTAGGATGGCTTGAGGGTGAATAAGTCATGGGGTAATTTTCATTTTTGGGTGAACTATCCCTTTAAGGCTCATAGACATAAACTTAACGCCACAAAACTTCAATTTAATGGGGTCTTTAACATTTTTCCAACTGTTTTATCTTGTAACATACATTTATGTACTTTTTTGTGAGTTGTAATATGATGGCATTAGAGGGGGGTGTATTGTGTTAGCATGAGGTGTTTTGTGTATCTCTGTGTTTGTACTGTAAGATGGATGTTGGTCTGGTTCGGCTGTGACCCGCCCTGATAATTAGGCCCGCCGGAGGGTCTGCCTTCATAAATCCAGCACAAGGCCTTAGATCTGCTCACTGACACACCATTTATCACACACACACTCATGCACTCACACACATACTTTTGGGTCAATTATCACAGGTGTGCTGTGCCAGTGACCGCTTATTAGTGCCTGTTAGTGAACTCTGTAAAAATAGCATGTAATCAAGCTCTTTAGTAAATAAGAGCAAGGGTGCAAAAACAGGGCCGAGCAAAGGATGTTACAGTGGACTCAAGCTGTGAATGTTAGATCTGACATTTAAGACGTCTTTGTTCAGTTAGGTAGCAAGTGTGAGTAAACAGGGTTTCTCAAGCGTCCTTTTGATCGTCTGTATCAGCATATTAGTTGATGCTTTGAAGCCTCTGATTAAAAGCTGCATGGCTGGAGGTAGAACACAATAGTAGACTCAGTAAAGATTGTCCAGTTTTATACATGGCTCCCCATTCATTTTGTGCAATTTATTTTTTTTAAGTATTTATATATTTTTAAATATCTTTAATAGATTTGTTTGTTTTTATTTAATTTTTTTAAATTAAAAATTAAAATAATTATCTAAAAATAAAAAAATGAAATAATTAAATAATGTAGAAATGTAAACATTTTAAATAGAAACTGAATTAAAAATATTGATTTTATTTAATTTTATTTAAATGTAATTATTTTTGTATTTTACTTAATCATTTAATTATTTGGAATAATTTAAAAGTATACAAAATATTATTTTACTAAATATTTTATTAAAATTAAACTATTTTTTAAAAAATGTTGAAAATCGTCTCACTTTTAAAAACATTGTAAAAAAAATTGTATATATATTTAAAATTTTGTTTTATCTAGAGTGAATCAAGCTGTGTGTGTTGCCCAAAGATATTTATAAAGGAATATACAACCATGTATCAAATAAATAAATAAGTAAATATTATTAATAATAATAATAATAATAATAATAATAATAATAATAATAATAATAACAATAATAATAATAATAATAATAATAATAATAATAATAATAATAATAATAATAATAATAATACAATTTTTTTTACTATGTTCCTGTATTTTCTGTACAAACTTTTCAAATAAAACTAAGTTTTAAATAAAAAATAAAATGATGTATTTTATTTATTTAAATTGAATTATTTAAAAAATATTGACAGTTATCTTACTTTTTAAATATAAAAACAGTTGTTTTTAAAATACATTTTGATGAATTTTAAATATACAATATATACAATAAGATACAATAGTGTTTAATAAATAAAATAATAATGCAATTTTTTTTTTTTACAATTTTTCTGTATTTTCTGTACAAACGTCTTTTAAAATAAAAACTTTTTAAAATATAAAAATATATTTTGTTTAAATTGAATTCTTTAAAAATATTGACAGTTATCTTACTACTATAAATTTTGTTGAATTTTAAATTTTTTGAACAAATATACAATATATACAGTAAGATACAATAGTAATTAATAAACAATAAAACAATAAAAAAGTATGTTTTTTTTTTAATAAAATTTAAAATGTACGGGAAAATATTTATATTGACAATTTTCTTACTTTTTAAAATAAAAATACATTTTTAAATATTATTTTATTTTCTTTTAATCATTATTTTAACCTATCTAGAGTGAATCAAACTGTGTGTGCTTCCTAAAGGTATTTAAGCTATATGTATATAATAAATTATTTATTTATATATATATATATATATATATATATATATATATACAGTGTAAATGACTGAAATATAGTGTNAGTGAATCAAACTGTGTGTGCTTCCTAAAGGTATTTAAGCTATATGTATATAATAAATTATTTATTTATATATATATATATATATATATATATATATACAGTGTAAATGACTGAAATATAGTGTAAATGACCAAACATTAGATCTTAAACACTCCTTAGCTAATGGTAAGTGGGTGAGATTTAAGTCTTTGGAGGACAGGAGAGATAAAGCACAATAATGATAGGTGTTCAGGCCTCATATGTAATTGGATGTAAATGTTGCGCATAACAGAACAAGCACAAGTGCCACTTACGTAATAACCCAGGCGACTCTACGCTTATACCAACCTTAACCACAGACTAAACAGAAAAGAGCATCACATAAAGATCACGCTGCTATAATAAGTGCGTGTGGGTGCGTGTAAATGTCTACGAGTGACCTTTCCTAATTTTTCTGCTGTCGTCTTCACTTTATTTCTCTCACACTTTCTTTCCCCGCCTCACTGAGTGGTCTCACAGGGAGCTGCCCCATCTTGTCTCTGTAACATAATCATTTCAATATAAACTATTTAGGGCATGTTTAAATGCCTGAATTTGATAAAAGGCCCTTCGCCGGCGATGACAGACAGGAGAGCCCGGCCGGCGCGCTGACAGACGCAAACTGGATCGCGCACGGGAAGATAGCGAGTGAGCGAGAGGGAGAGCGAGGGAGGATAGAGAGAGTGATTGAAATGACTGCGAACAGTTTCCAGATGTTTGATTAGAAGGTGTGTGCGTACGGTGTCATCGGGGGAAATGAATTATGGGAACGAACAGTTTGTCTTGTGTGCGTGTGCTCATATCTTTGTGTATTTCCTCGGTCCGGCTGATGGTACCCCAGGCACGTCTCCGCTGGCCTGCATACTTGCGTGTTTGGGACTGAAATGGTTTGAAAGGAGAGTTTAGTGTAGGTCAACCACTGCTGCTAGTTTAGCTGTTAGACTAACAATAACAGTGCTGGTCTGTCTGAATCTATCATTGTCTTTTATCACTTTAACTTTGAGTCTCGCTTAATTACAGATAGATTATGGAAGGGCTGCATTACCTGAAAATAGCTGTTTTGCTATGATGAACATTATTTAACTATGTTTGCTCATTCATATGGTCTATGTAATGTCAGTCAACATAGTTTCTGTATATTATTTTTACTTGTTTATTATAATAATAATAATAAATAATAATAAAATACGAATAAGTATAATAAACATTAATATAGTGATAACAATCATATTAACATTTAACTCTTAATCATTTTTATATTTATTTTGAATATTTTTATTATACATATTAATAAAAAATATTTATCAATAATAATAATAATATATATTAATATTAAAATAATTATAATAATTTATATAGTAATGATAATAACGATATTAGTTATTATTTTTAGTACTACAAATAATATAGTAGTAGTAGTAATAATAATAATAATAATAATTCATTCATAGGAGTTGATTTAATTGTACTCAATATACTTTGAATTATATATTGTTTGGTTTTTACATGCACTATTTTTTATTTATTTATTTATTTTTTGAGTTAGGTTTATTTTTGAGTTAGGTTTATTTTTGAATAATGCATTTTTTCTACATTTCTGTATTTTCAGTATTAATAATAATAATAATAATAATAATTTGACATTGTTTTTACATTGATTTTAAGTTATGATGCATTTTTACTTATTTTCTGTATTATTAAAAATAATAATAATAATAATAATTCATACAATTTTATTTAATTTTACTTAAATGTGTGGATAATATAATTTTAAAAATATTGTTTTTGGTTTTGGTTTTTACATGCACTATAATCATTTAATATTAAGTTGTCCAGGTACTGTACTTTGTTTTTCTGAATTAGTTTTGAAATGTTTTATTTAATTATAAAATAAAATAAAATAAAATAAAATAAAATAAAATAAAATAAAATAAAATAAAATAAAATAAAATAAAATAAAATAAAATAAAATAATGCTTTTTTTCTTCTTTTTCTATTTTTCTAACATTTGCAAAGGTGCTGGTCTGTTATTATGATCTGTAATTGTCTGAGTAGGTGATTCTTGATAATGTGGTGTTATTACGACCAGATCTTATGCTGTTGGGGTCTTTTCAGAAAGCTCACCTGTCCTCACAGTCACCAGTCAGCACTGTGTAAAAACTAGAGCTGGTAGGGGTCATACAGCAGGCCTGTTTTCTCCATCAGTTCTCCGGTTCTCTCTCAAATCGGGACAGTGAGCTCTGGCACAGAGGATCCATTTGTATTAACGCACTCCGAGCGCTGTAATCCGCACAATAGCAGCCAGTCGGCATCACCTCGGATGACACCGGCCTCGTCGGACCCCCGCGCGCTCCGAAGAGTTTTAGTGTCGGGGGCAAAATCACGCTGGTTTTTCCTGGCGGCTTTGGACAAGCAGCGCCTGTGTTATTACATGGCAAAATCCCTTTATGAACAAAGCAAATAAAACAGGCCATTTAAATCTCCAAAAAATACACTGGCGTGCTCAACGGCGCATTTCTCAGAGATTAGCTAGCCTGAGGTGAACAGCCTGAAAACGATCTGCAAAAACGCTCCTTTTGTTGAAAACTCTGTCCCGACTTATTTGTAGAGGCTCGTGTTTCCACAAATGTATTAATTTTAATTGCTTTTTTTCTCTAAATATTTGGTAAGGCTACACACATCCCTGAGTACAGACTTTCGCTCTGGAGCTCATGGGGATTCCACATTCTTCTCGCAAGCTTGCTTGCTTTCTTTCGAAAGGGATCAGGTTAGCGTAGCGCTTGCTTTTTAAGGACGTTTCTGACTGCTGCGTGTGTTTGCTCTCCTCGGTTCCGATCGAAAATCGATCTTGATGAATCCTCTCAGCCTCTCGGTCTTAGCCCCTGCAATTGTTTATCATTTACAGATGTGAAAAATGTCCAATGTTTGCTTAAACTCAAAGCTTATTTAGTCCCATTAAACTTCATTATGTGGAATATCATTAGCCCCCTGCCTGCGCTAAGGAGCCATTGGAATAAAGTGCATGTGTGTGTGAATGTGTATTAGGGAAGTGTGAATGCTAAATCACTGTTAAATATTCCATTATGTCATTTGTGCTATAATGTTTTTACTCTGTTAATGAATCAGCATGATTTTATATTAGTTATCAAGCTTCTAGACAACATCTTTTCAATGCTGAGATTCTGCTAATATATAAATATGACTACAGAACGTCTTAACCTGACAGAAAAGAGACTGATTAATTACTGCTTATTTAATTTAATTTAATTTAATTTAATTTAATTTAATTTAATTT
>JAHKKF010512427.1:18205-29853 GCA_019740295.1 Labeo calbasu | reverse complement strand
ACACTTCCTGGACCCACGAGGACACCAGCGTGCATGCACGGGGAAGAGACCGGTCTCCCGAGGAGATTTCAACAGCAGCAGTGATGAGGCTTCATTTGTGTCAGGTGTGGCTCCTCACACGCGGCCGGACTTGGCTGTTTCGGCGCCCCTCCTCTCTCGCACGCCCACGCCTGGTGAAGGGCGGCGATTACCGGACGGGGTGACAATGATAAGCAAGGGGAGGCAGCTGACTCGTCACAGTCACGTATTAAATATAAATAAATCAATCCTACTTTGAAAAACATAAATAAATAAAAATAATTCTTATCAAGGTAGCCCAATTCAGACACTGTACAAAAAAAAAAAAAAAGCATACTTCGTACCTTCTAAATCCAGAAAAGCTTACATTTAAATCACAGACATTCCAAAAATCCCAAAACACACCACAAACTACCTCACCTGCACAACCTAAAGCATATCTCATTATTAAAATAAACTGCATTGTCAATAAATGTGAGGCCTTAAGAAAATGATGACATTGCTTAAGAGGGCAGAGGATACAGTCTGAAGGTTTCCGTTTTGAGACTTCTCCACTCTTTTTTTCTCTCTCTCTGTCCTTCGTTCTGTCTAAGCGCGTTCCCCTCTAGGGGCTTCTCTTGCTCCTTGGCGAGGGGCTAATTTAGACGCCTCTAATCAATATGCTCACAACTTATTTAACTAATGAGCAGTGCTTGCCATTGGGGAAGACATTTGGAGGACCTGCTACACAGCCTGAGTTTCCAGTGCTTAACCACTGCATGTCTGGGATTAAAACTGTTGCCCAGGGAAGAATCAACTAGTTATTAAAATACTCCTCTATATATAAATATATAAAATGCTGCACTGCCTCACACTGCCTGCAGTGTTTCAAATGATTTTTGTGAATTTATGCAGAGAGCACAAATATTTCATTGACTTCAATGCCATGAGAAATTAACAATACTGCAGGTCACTTGGAAAGAAATTCCAAATCTTGGAAAGTCTTCATAATATTTGAAAATAATTTAATGTCATGTCTGCTAAATCCTACTAGCAGACATTTGGCCTCAAAGCTAATAACAGTGGCACACTGACTTGAAAAGCAGAACTGTTGCAAAACTCCGCTATATGGTCCCTCTAAAGCACCAAACAGAACAGAAAAATGGTCTTTTCTATAGCAAGAGGAAAAATATATCTTCAGGTGTGGAATTCTTTGCTTCCGAGTTCTTTGGCCGTATAATCTATACAATGATACCTATGTGTCAACCCCCATAAAATGTCGACCTTGGCGACCAGAAAAAGATACAAAGAAAGGTGTAAATGAGGAGGTAAATGAAAGGGCAAGATGGAGAGAGGAGAGAAGAAGAGCGCACACAAAAGCTGAGAACAGAAAATTGTGTTGACAGAAATAGAGTCGATAGAAAGTGCTGACCACGAGACATGATCTTTTTTTTTTCATGGCGCACACGTCGGCAATTTCTTCAGCCTTATGGATCTGATGGCGTGTAAAACGCAGAGTTATATACTTAAAGTTTTCTCTTCCAATACAACTCTAGTGAAAAGTTTGAGAGAGTTATCCGTGCTGAGCTCGTGCAACCAACTACTGTATGACGCACATTCTCAACACAGCGCCAAGAAGAGGTGAAAGCAGGTAAGGAGGACACAAGATATGAAAATTAGGAATTACCCTCCTGCCGAGACCCCTAATTGCCACCCGCATGTCACTCAAAGCCATCCCTCATTCCAATAAGTGTAACCCCCTTGAATTAGACATACACAGGAGGGAGTTCATTAAAGCCCAAATTAGCATTTGAGGTCATTATGATCAAAGCATTTTAAGATACGACTAAATTCTGAATCTTTTTAACCTGGCTCAGTCTGTTTGATTAGGAAAAGAAAAGCAAAATAACTCAACTTGTTATTTTACATGCAAAGAAGTGTTTTTCTTTGAATGCTTGATTTATGAAAGTTTGCATGTGTGTGTCAGCAGATAGAAGGAAGACGAGGGCTCTAATTGGCTAAATTAAGATCAAGTGGGGATCATAACTGACCACTCCAGTTCTGATAAAGCATTCCATTTTTATATCATTTTTGTATGTTACGAGCAACAAAATGCTTTCAATATTCTGAACAACGACAATAAATATCTAAACACTGACAAGATGGCGTATGTTCACACTGTCAGTGTTTGGGATCAACAAACGCATTTATTTAAAGGTCTCACAATGTCCTTCTCACACAGCAGCTTACAGTAGAGGGTTTAATAGTGTCTGCAAGAATCAAGAGAGAAATCAAGAGAGTATTCTATTTGTGACTATTACCTGTAAGCATACCGACAATGCCGGAAGTATATATCAAAGATGTCAACAGCCAAAACTGCTATTTACATTTTGAAAACTGAGATTTGTGATTCCCGACAGCTTCTACAGTATATCTCAGTAAAGAGCGAAGCATTTGAATTATGCACAGAACGAACATAATTCTGTAGCTCTGTAGCTCCAGTAGAGGACAGTTACTGTACATGATCTAAACCTTCAGATGTCACACGGCTCAAATCTTTTGTCTCTGTCAGTTAAAAAAAAACAAAAAAAAACAGTGTGCAACACACTAAACACACACACACACACACACACACACAAAACTTGTTCACACTTCAATGGTTCTTCAGGGTGGTTGAGGTCTTATATTGCACCGCTACCATATAAAGAATCTGTTTAGCCCCTTTATAGTTCTCTATAACTCTTTCTTAGTCTCTTAGTTTAGTTGGGGAAAGGATTTAAAAAAAACAACAACATTAAAATACAGTGTATTTCCTGAAGATAACATCGTTCTCAACCTTTTGCCCCAAGGCCCCACAAGGAATATTCCAGGGTCCCACACAAAACTTTTAGACATAACTTTTTTAGAGTGTAGATCCATATGTGCAATTGTTCACTATATAACATGAAATACAACTAGTTGTCCAGCACGGTTCTGTTCACACAGCAGGGTTTCGAGTCCAGAAAATTTACAGGTGTGAATTCAGTTATAGAATATGGTTGTCACTCACGTGAATAACCGAAACGTGTGAAAACAACCATATTAATGACTCAGGACTGACATTCGTGTTCTGCTGCTGTGTGAACTTGGTCAAGAAGTCTAAATGTCTATACATATATATATATATATATATATATATATATACACAAATACAAAATGTAACAAAAGGAAGTAATTATGTCTGAAAACACTGTAGCAACTACAGAATACACTGCATTGTATATATTTCTACATAGGCCTATCTATCTATTAGATACACGCACACAAAAAAAAAAAACACTTTCCAACTATTAACTTTCAGAAGTCTTAATGAGAAAGTCTTATCATTTGAATTTCATAGAGTTTTGCTTTAAACTTAAACTTAAACTTAATCTTAAACATACGTTTTAACAGAAAGCAATTTATCATAAACTCAGACATACACAACATTTTTACAGGTCCCAGAATCAATTGACCGTTCACAAAGAGCTTGATTGACAGGCGATCTGACCAATCATAACGCCGAATGTGCTATCTTGCCAGACAAACAAATCAGACAGGAGAGTAGATTTAACTTCGGTGGACTTAAACTTCAAAAAAGCTGTGTATTGACGTCTTTCCACGGGTGATATAAAATACGTTTTGATGTTCATTCATGTTTATTTCATGCTTTAAGTAATTATGAAAAGACGATCGGTTCATGTGCCGCGACACATCAAAGAGACCCAAAACGGTATTGTTTGAATTTCTTAAAAATTACAACATTTGAAAGCTGAGACCTTGTTGCATACCAGCTCTGTCTTGTATGTGGGCATGTTGCCAGTTCCCTCAAGACTGTGGTCAGTCAGATGCTGTATATATACACAATAGCAATGTACTGCTATTCCTCCTTAGGGTACTGCTTTCTGCTAATCTAAATGTGCTAAGACTTCAAGATAATTACGAAGAGCTGTTTTAAGTTAAATTAGTAATATAAATTTTACTTACACTCTGTAAAACTGTGTAAAAAAATGAGCCTAATGTACTGTGGTAATATGAAGGAATTTCCCATATTGATGTTTCACAGATGTTTTGCCCATATTTTGAATTATGCATTGTATTGCGTTGAGTTTTAAGGTTAAAGGAAATGTCTTTAAACCTAGCGGATAATGTCCTGGCATAAAATTGCCAGTACCCTTTGAATTTCCTTTAAAGATTTTTTTTTTTCTTACAGTGATGTTGCTCATTTACAGAGAAATGTAATAAATGAAAACGTGTTCTCATCAGTGTCAAAAAATGGCCTCTAGGCTAACACATTTGTCTGATTAAACATCTTTTTCGCAGTACAATAGAACTCTTCCCTATAATTTAATGACAGATTAATGATGATTACAAACATTTGGAGGATTTAGTGGGTGAGATTATATGCAGATTATATCCACCCTGCACTGTCATACATCATCTCAGTGTGTGAAATATGCTCCGTCAGGTCTAAAACAAGCATAAGCATTTTAAAGTTTAAAATGCAGACGCACAGCTTGGCAGCACTTTAAGGATGCCATCGTGCCTTTCATTACCAGCTACGCTCATGTAAAGAAAATCTCCAACAAAGTGGGAATTTCTTCCTTACATATCCGCCTGTGATAAAATATGTGTTACAATATTCTCCGGTCTCCGCAGCGGCGCCTAGACACAGCGCTGTCATTTTTTCCGGCACAAACGCAGCGCGCTCTGTTTTAATCATAGCTTTCTCTGAGCGGGTCTTAATGCACACTGTTCGAACCTTCCTTGACTGGCATGCATGTCGTGGGGAGAGGCAGCTTAGCAAGTTCAGAAAGGCCAACTATTAAGTGTGACAGGCTAACTCTTCAAAGAGCCTGCATCTCGTTAGAGCTCACCACGGGAGTCGGAAATAAATAAATAACCTTTTTATGAAAAAAATTCAACACTCTGACACCTAGTTTGTCTAACAATGTGCCTACTGCCTGGGTTTTAAAAGATTAAAATGTCTGTCTTTTCGCCTTTTTTTTTGTTCCTATCTCATTAGCACACGTCTTTCGTGACTTATCACTGTCGAGTGTATTTGGAAATATTATATTTCATACGGAAGGTTAGTAATTTGCAATCCTTTAAGGGAATCCACCACACAAAGACATGTAAAATGCATATATACCTTTTTCATACCCGTTTTTTTTCCCCCCGTGGCTCTAAACTCAATTTTAACAGCCAATAACTCATAAATGAATGACATACAGAGCAAATATATTGCTCTTCAGCAGTAATTAGAGGGCAAGAGCCCAGATAAGCGGCATGCTGACCTGAACCTCCTGGGAGGAAAAGATGTGTTTTTCCCTTTATTTGGCAGAGGAGTCAATCAGTGGCCCTAGTCGGAAAAGAAGGCAGCAAGCAGGGCCAGTTCAGGTTAGACCTGTGGGTTTGTGTTTGCTTGAGGAGAAAAAAAAAAAGAGGAATAAGAGCTGCTGATATAGAGGTTCCCAAATGAATGGTTTTATTAAAAATTTTACCAATGCAAAACTGTGACCATGTGACCAATAAACGTCCAACCGATTTAGCTATTAGCATTCATACTGATTCAAACAGGAATCTGACCAAATGTTCAACATGGTAACTTAACTCTGTAATGATGCTCTAACAAGCTCAAATTTCAGCGCAGTCAAAAAGTCAAATGCCACATCAGTGGCTGCTGGTGAACTGAAATTAAACGGCTCACAGCTGTGTTTAGCAGAATTATCGCTCTCTGTGTTCGTAGCCTTGCTAAAGGACACACTCGATGGGAATAGCCAGCACATGTGGGGAATTATTGACTGAGCGATGGTGGCATTTACCTAGTTTTAATTCACATTAAAAATGGCAACAGACCATGTTGGACAGCATGAAAGTTAATCCGTTTTAAGTGTGTGGACCGTGAGGTGCTGTGTGTTCGTGTGTGCGCCGTTTGGCAGTGTGTGTTTGTCGAGAACCTTATTGTCATCCTGTCTGTGAGGTGGGAAATTACTGGTAGCTTATATCCATGGTGTGGATGGTGAAAGGTCTCGCTGCTCTTCAGAGGAAACTGCTAATGCCATCTGTGTTTAAGGGAGGATTACGGACCAAATTGATGATTAAGAAAATGAATGTGGCAAGATTGCAATAAAAAAACTCAAATCAAATGCCAGTGCTGTTTTAAAGCTCGGACGAGCTTTCGGCATGCATGCTTACAATGAATAAGACCGCAGGAAAGGGGAATTATTTGAGTTATTGTTACCTGTATGTGTCCGTTTCAGAATTTTTCTCCATATAATGGACTGCTATGGTGTCCCAGTTTTTGATTTTGAACTTCCAAAATGCAGTTTAAATGCGGCTTCAAACGATCCCAAATGTGGTTGTAAACGATCCCAACCGAGGAAGAAAGGTCTTATATAGTGAAACGATCAATTATTATCATTTAAAAATTACAATTTAAATACTTTTTAATCTCAAACGCTTGTCTTGTCTTGCTCTCCCTTAACTCTGTGTATTATGGTTCAAGACAGTTAGGGTATGTTGAAAAACTCAATCATATTTTCTCCCTCAACTTTAAAAATCATTTCAAAATCATCCTACATCGCTGCAGAAGTACCAACCCAGTCTTGGGTGACAAGGGGGTGAGTACATTATCCGTAAATTTTTGTTCTGCAAGTGGACTTCTCCTATGTATGGTTACCTGGATAATCTAAGATTTTTTTTTTTTGTTTTGTGATGGTTGTTCATGAGTACCTTATTTGTTCTGAACACTTAAACTGAGCACTATTATTTAGAAAAATCCTTTCTTCAGTTGTAAAGAAATTATGTTTTTTTTTTTTTTTGAGAAAAACATTTCAGGATTTTTCTCCATAATGTGGACTTCAATGGTGCCCTCGAGTTTGAACTTCCAAAATGCAGTTTAAATGCAGCTTTAAAGGGCTCCAGCCATTAAGAAGGGTCTTATCTAGAGAAACGATTGGTTATTATTAAAAAAAAATTACAAACGCTCGTCTTGTCTAGGTCTGCCTGAACTCAGTTTTTTTTTCCGGTTCAGGACAGTTAGAGTATGTCGAAAAACTCCCATCTCATGTTCTCCTCCAGTGTCAAAATCGTCCTACATCGCTGTTTTACGTTTTTTTTTGTAAAGGGTGTTTGAACTTTCTGCCACGTTCACTTAGGTTGGTACTTCTGCAGCGATGTAGGACGATTTAGAAGTTGAGGGAGAAAATGAGATGAGTTTTTCAACATACCCTAACTGTCTTGAACCGTAAAAAACAGAGTTCAGGCAGACCTAGACAAGACGAGCATTTGAGGTTAAAAAGTATATAAACTATAAAAAAGTATAAAAACTATTGTTTCGCTAGATTCTTCCTCGGCTGGGATCGTTTAGAGCCCTTTGAAGCTGCATTTCAACTGCATTTTGGAAGTTCAAACTTGGGGACACCATTGAAGTCCACTACATGCAAAAAAATCCAGAATTTTTTTCCTCAAAAAACAATTTCTTTACGACTTCACAGAAAACTGCTTAATATTTTTGGGGACACTGTGATGCATTTTTCATGATTTTTATATTCTGCATAATATATAAAAAAAAGTTTTAAAGTTCTAGCAAAATTATGCTGTCTGTACATTTGAGGTGTGATGGACAGGTCTGTCTGCATTAGTCTCATCACCTTGTCCATGCACTAGAACCAGATGCACTTGGGGGGAATCTATAGTAGCAATGACAGTGTACAATAGAAACCAGGTGTGCTACATGATGCGCAGCTCGGATTGTTCCGTTTAAAGGCAGAAACACAATGAAAGACTGGAGGAGGTCTCTCTGTCATAGTTCCCACAACTGTGTTACCGCAGTAAAACTGACTGCAGTAATAATGATGCTGCATTCTCCATATACATCCCAAACAGTAGCAATATGCACCCTTCTGAGCTTCTGCTGTCTAAATCTAAAGTCAATCTGAACTTTGATCCATTTTTTACACTTCCAAAATCAATCAGTCTTCCTGGAGTTTAATAAACTCCAGTCGCTCTACTGGAAAAAAAAAGAAGCAGTGGAAAATGAATCTACAGTGAGTCATTTGCAATGCACAACAATATCAATTTCGAGATCTACGGTGACACAGATTCAAAGTTAATGACCATTGTGACCTCGGAAAGCAAAGCTATAACACTGCCGCCAAATTGTATTTGAGAGGCAATACTATATTACTTGTGAAAACAGCTATATGCTTCCACCCTGTCATCTTTATGTGGCCTTTTATCTCCAGTAAAAGAATGTTTTATTCCATTGTTAAGCTCTGACACCCCTCACACACACACGCACACACACGCGCCGTGAAAGGCAATGCATTCAGCTAAAAAGCAAAGTCATTATCCTCCAATGGTGACAGCACTGTTTGAAAATGACATTGGATTTTAATGTGGTGCAAGTCAATTTCAGCGTATGAAAGGACTTGTGGAAAGATAATGCAGGGCCAATTTACACTCAATTGAAATGTGTGTTTCCTTTTGAATCTGCCCCAATTCCATCCTGGCCCAATGAACAGCGCGAGCTGAATGTGGGATGTTGTGCCGAGAGAATATCCATTGCGCTGTTACGAAGCCATTTGAAGACCTCGGCATAGACTTACTGGCTTTCTGAGTCTTGGTTACTTTGCAAGGGCGAATCCATAAATGCGCTATTTAGATTTCACAAACATAATTATGCCACAGCGGATCAAAGGTTCCACCGGGTACATGTTGCTTGCACAGCTTCTGCCATGTTAATAGCACATATATAATCAAGCGCCAAAAATATTTACAATACGTTCACAAAAACAGACCGAGGGATGCGTTTACCAATGCAAATTTTAGTGCTTCAGGGTGTTTGCGTAGGTGCGTCTTATAAAAGCTGTCAGCAGCCTTTCTGAACTGCCTATCTTTTCTGTCAGAAACGTTCAATATTCAAACCCAAATTACACCAAAGTCTGTTAGCAAGACTCTTTGACTTGACTTATATAATAGCAGACCATTTCTACACAATAGCATTAGCTTCCCAGCGGAAATCATTCATGGAAATGGATACTAATCCAGATGCCAAGGCCAATATGAGACAGTTAAGAATATTTGTGGTTCTGATAGCGAAGAACTTTCGTTCCCCAGGGGCTCGTGTTTAGTTCAGATGCATGTTGAACAGAATTCAGATCTTTTTTCTTTTGTCTTCTCAGACTTCTGATCAACAGCAGAGACATCGTAGCCCGTCGCAGACCAGGTTGAAGCTCTTTGATATCCGTGCCGAGCTCATGGGGGCTCAACCGAGAGACCACCCACACCACAATGAGGCAGACTCCTGAAGGAGGTAGAAGATTACAAATGACATACGCTCTTGAAACTTTTGTGTCACTTTTGATCATGCCAGAGAATCAATGCACAGCGTAGTGCTTGACAGCCTCTTCCTTCTAATCAAGAGAACAGAGAGTCAGTCCTCCACCCAGTTCCCTTTCCATCTCTCAACATTCGTGTCTTTCTACCATGTCCTTGTTCAATCCCCAATCCTCTTTTGCTTTTCTTTTTAATGTCCCCCATCTGCTTTTTGCTGTAATGCTTCATGTCAGACTCTTTCTTTGGGTCTCATCCTTTCTGAAATGCAAGTCCCCATTGCTAACACCATTTTCCTCATTATTACCATCTCCATTATCTCTGTCCTCTGATTTCTGGCTCTCGTTGTCCCCCAGTGATGCTGTATGTTGAGCCAATGAGAGGCAGGGTAATTAATAATTACACAAAAGACAAAAACTGCATTGGAAACGGAAAGTTATAATGAATCCCAAAATTTCATTCACCTAGAGACCTTCACAGCTCCATCTACAGATCCTGTGTGAATATGAGGAACAAATTGGTTGTTTCATAGAGGTTATGGAATGAAATCAATACTCAAGACAGGATGTTAAGGGATTAAAAAAAAAAAAAAAGGTCATGTTTTACTCTGTATAAGCTGCTCTTTTGCATAAGATGAAAGTGAATGAAATAACCCCCCAAAAAAATGACAATTCTGTCAATAACTACTCAGCCACACTGTAAAAAATAAAAAACGCAATTTGTTGAGTCAGCTTAAAATAATTTGTTACCCTGCTGCCTTAAAACTTTAAGTTCAGTCAACCAAAATAAGTTTAGTCATCTTGAAATGTTAAGTTATACAAATATATAGTTATATATATTTGTGTTTGCTAAACTTAACAGATGGGTAAGTTACCCAGCTGCCTTAAAATTTTAAGTTGATTCAAATTAAATATCTAAGTTGTCACTTAGTATAATTTAACATTTCAAGTTGAATAAACTTTTTTTTTGAGTTGACTGAACTTAAAATTTTAAGGCAGCCAGGATACAAATTATTTTAAGTTGACTCAACAAATTGTCTTTTACAGTGCAGTCGTTCCAAACCCATAAGACCTTTGTTCATCTTCGGAACACAAATTAAGATATTTTTAATGTTATCCGACAGCATCAGCAGCACCAAACGCATGCGTCGTGGTACTCTCACAAATGCACGCCAACGACTGACACGGAAGGGAAGAAACTATTAAGTCATTATTTTTTTTTTTAGTTTGTGCACATACAGTATTGTTGTAGCTTCATAAAATAAGGTTAAACTACTGACCTCACATGGACTATTTTAATGATGACCTTTCTACCTTTCTGGGCCCCGAACGTGTCTATGCAGGGTCAGAAAGCGTTCGGATTTCAGCAAAAATATCTTTCATTTGTGTTTCGAAGATGAACGCCCTTCAAATTGATAAATATAACAGTTAATACTAATGTACCAAAATTTACACAACTCAAAATATTTTCCCAAAACAGGGGGAAAAAATAAATAAATAAACAAATAATAATAACAATAAATTCTTTTGAGATGAAACAGATTTGGAGGGCCAAAATTACTGACAGACATAATGAGGTTTAATTAGCACCTCTATGATGATGACTAACAGTGTCAACGTCTTAATTGTAAATGTCTATTTTATGCAGCCAACATAGATAAGCAAAAACAGGCAGAGATTTTGGCAAATCACAGTGATAAAAATGATTCCAGAGTGGCAATATATGTAATATTTCAGCCGAGCAAATTCTGAGAGGCGGCTTGTTGACAAAAACAAAAACAAAAAAACACCTAGTTTTACAGCACTTTGGTGCAATTTACCCCCTGAGAGGGGAGCATGACAAAGAAAAACATAATTCCATTTGTCCAATTACAACTTTAATTATGGTTTTGATTTACAATGTCTTGCTAGGTTTTGGTTTTAAGGTAAATTAAAGAGATAGTTCACCCAAAAATGAAAATTCTTTCTGACCCTGCATAGATAGCATCGTAACTGACACGTTTAATGGTCCAGAAAGGTAGTAAAGACATAATTAAAATAGTCCATGTGACATCAGTGGTTACTTTTTGTGCGCAAAGAAAACAAAAATAACTACGTTCCGGCGTCAACAGCCCCACAAGCATGTGTCGTGGTACTCTGGTGAACGCACAAAAAGTATTCTCGTAGCTTCATAAAATTACGGTTGAACCACTGATGCCATTTTAACAATGTGCTTACTACCTTTTTTGATTCATAAAACATTTCAGTTGTGCCTCTCTCTATGGAGGGTCAGAAAGCTCTCAGATAATAATAATA